>JAHREE010000378.1:1365062-1406253 GCA_033628505.1 Tringa tobata
GTAAGAGTATCAGTTGCTTTCACAAAGTAGAACTAAATCTGGTGCTGCCTGCACATAAAAAAACTGCGTGTTTGACTTCAGAGTGCAATGCAGAGACTTAACCAAAGACCCTAAATTCAAGCTGTTTGCACAGCTGTCACCCAGTCACTAATTACTGGGTAGGGCCTTAGCTGCATGAGAGAGAAGTTAGCTGCATGTTTAGACCAGACTATTAGATCATTTTCTTCTCTTACACTTCACCTTTTATCATAATCTAAGGTAGAGATCATTTTGTATGCATAGCACCTGTTGTCACCTGTAACCGCCTATAACAGAAAGCTTACATTGGTGGGCATTTTTCTGTAATAAGTTTCAATTGTGTATGTCTTCTTCAAAAGATTTGTATGTATGTGGAGACTGTGGATTGAATGAAATAGTTTATTCCAGTTACTTTTACAAATCCTGTGGTTCCACGTGCTCGTATTGAGTTGTTTCCCTAGTTTAAAATTGGTTTATAGGAGCCCTTTCTATTTGTCAGCTTAACAATAAAAGTTGTGTAATTGCTTAGAACAAGACAAAGACAAAAAACACAAACAAAAACTTTTGAAGAACACTGTAAAAGGCAGTGTACTACATGAACACCACTTTAACATATGTGCTGGGATCAGTGGCTACAGGGGATCAACTACCCTCTTTTGCTTCTTCAGCTTCAGTTTTTGGAGTCAATGCTAAGAAATGCTTGCAAGGAAATAAAAAGGAAGTCTTTGTATTTCTAATTCCAGAGTTAAAAAAAACCAACAACAATATCAAGTCTATCAATCTTTACAACTTTCATTCAGTTTTATAAAAAAATAAAGTATTCTTACATATCCATAAATATAATACAGATGCCAAAACAAATACCTAGAGCTCTGCTTCAGTAATATCCTCATCAGGGCAACAATAGTATTCCACAAAACAGATCTGTCCATCTTCATTCCTAATCATATACTGCAGTGAAAGAAATCCTTGAGCATCTGTTCGAATGGACACTTTGCAAGATAAAGCCAGTGCTTTTGTAGATGGTTTAAGTAAAGAAATCTTGTACCTGAAGGAAGAAAAAAAAAAAAAGTAATCTGAAAAAAATACACTGTGCAGAGAGGAGCTGCCCAGGGAGGTTTTGAATATCTCCAGAAAAGGAGACTCCAGAACTCGCCTGGATGCATTCCTGTCCAACCTCCTCTAGGTGAATCTGCTTTGGCAGGGGAGTTGGACTAGATGATCTCCAAGGATTCCTTCCAACCCCTACCATTCTGTGATTCTGTGAAACATTACTACTAATTAAAGCACAGAATAACTAAAAAACTATTAGCAATGTGCTAATTTTATCTTTTCTTGGTAACAACATCGGATGGACATTGTTACCACTTAGCTTTTGATCAAAGACACAGATATCTATCAGACAGGAAGTTATTTCCCGCCCCCACTGACCAAATCAATGTCAGAGTAATGCAAAAACAGTTTTAAGCTTTCCAGCAAGAACTCATCAGCTGCCAGAGCGGCACCAATCGCAGACTTCCTAACCTGTTTGTCTGGGTCTGGTTACAGTGGAATGCTTCCATCAAATCAGAGTCCCGAGGGTAGTCCAGATGCGCACTTCCTGCATTTCCAAAAGTGGATAACCTGGAAGACAAAAGGCACCATCTCAAAATATCTGATCACAGCTCTCTAAAAACTTGTCCGAATCAGTTATCTTGCAAATCTCAATGGCTGTTTCACAAAACGCTATTGGATTTTTTGGCTTTATTTAATTAAAAAATGCTAAACTGTCTGCATCAGTGTCACATTTACTGGGTTGTCAATATATTTGTTACTCTGTTAATTAGATTACATATGGTGATTTGCTCTACTCATTACAAGTCTTCTTGAAATAAAGCAATATTCTAAAATAGCTCCCCTGCCTTCACCCTGAAAAACTTCCAGTCCTTACCAATGGAGGTACCGAGCATGGTACCTCCAGTCCTTAGCAAGCATGAACATTTGAGTTGAAGGCATAGTTTCCAGTACCTGAAGTAGGGTTTATCTGGAGACATGGTAATCTGCAGAACTTCACTGGTCATATCCAGTTCGGCAAATGCTTCTCGTAGCCCTTCCGACTGCAGGATAATTTTATTAACAACCTTTGTACTGCAGAAATCAAAGTCTAATAACTCATCAGGTTCTTGAGTGTTAATTTTACACACTGTCACTACTCCTCCTTCTTCCAAGAACAGCATCAAGGGGTAACCATAACCACGGTAACACATCCTAAGGGCCGTTGTTGTTCCTGAAAAAGAGAATGAAATGTACATTCTTCTGAGAGCTACCTCACCAATCTGTTCACTTTAGAAAATTCACACTTTACTGGCATATGGGGCACAGATCAGTTTGATTTAACACATTTGGTCCAGCCTCCAATACACTAATCTAGCATGCTTAGTGCAGCCTCCTGCACGCCCTATGAAGTGCTAATGGTTATGCAGCAAAATTAAATTACTTATATGTAGACACCAGTTCGAATCCAATTCATATCATATACCAAACGGGAACAGCAGCTGTGACAATGAAGATGGATACGCTACAAATAGTTTAGTGAAACTGGAAAATCCTCCACAGTCCCGAGGGCCTTTTTGGTTCACATCACCTTTCTTTACTACTGTTGTTACTTGTGCAACCCAAACTGATGTTAACGCAGCTTAGCTTGCATTGTGGTCACATCCTCCTTTTGCTAGGTAATCATATCCCAAATGATTGATCTCCCAAAACCAGAGTGCTGTTTAGTATAGCTGATTTACGTCCTTAGGTCAGAGTCACAATGGAAAGGAGGACACACAGCAGAGGAAGGTGGAATTCAACATGCAGCTGCAATGGTAGAACTGCCCCAAAAAACTGTCATGGTATCACTCTACTTCATGTAAGTACAGAGCACACCATGTGGCACCCATATACTCATAGGGTGTGTACAAAATAACTTGCAGTTATTTTTTGTTGTGAAAATATTTTTGAACAACCATCAAGTAAAAAAAAAAACTTATAGGAAATAAGTTTCTAAGACCTGGAGGTTTTTTGTTTAAACAAATGGGTTCATGTAATTCAATATTTGTATACATACTTGTGAAGGCAGCTTCCCACACCCCTCCGTCACTGAAAAGACTACAAACAGGATCAATAACACAGTCTACTTTATTTAAGATATTAAGCAAGATCTAAAGTGCTCTTACAACACCTGAAGTACTACTGATCCAGCCACAGATTTCTTGTGAGACCTTAGGTAAGTATCATTCCTCAGTACCTTATCTGCAAGCTGGAGATAATATTCACAAAACAAGTGCAGGTGTGTTCCCTGATGAAGGGAATGAACCGAAGGTGCCAGATAAAAGCACCGGGAGCAGGAGCACAGTGACCTGATGGTGCTGCCTGGAACCCCTGCAGACTTCTTCAAGCCCAGCAACTCTGCACCAGAACATTTCCTAATCCACACACTCCAGGTACCTGGAGGTTCCTGGGTTGCACCAGCCACAGAAACATTGGAAAAAGAGATCACACTTATCACTGAGTTGATACAAAATTTCTTAGCAAGACAAACTCCAAGCTATGTCTATACTGTCTCTTAGCGTGCTGATTTCTGCTACAGTTCACAGCAGTTAGTCCTCCTGAGTCCTTTGCAAGCCCAGTGTGGATCCCCTGTGGCCCTAAGATGTACTGACAGCTCTCATGCTTTTTCAGCTGAAAGCAACAGCTCTGGTAAGAGGCTGCCCCAGCTTGCCCAAGCAGTGGTCTTTTCGCCTGATGCTATGTGCAGCCTGCCTCACTGGCCACTAAAAGCATGTGACACTGTGAAGCACTGTCCCTAGTAGAAGGAACCTACATCTCTACATCTACACCGACTACCCTGAATGGGCTGCAGAGGAACTATTCTGCCAGCTATGCCCAGGCTTTCCCCTTAAGTGAAGGGCACTTGGGAACAAATGAGCATTTATGTGATGTGGATGATCTGGGCCCTGGACTGAAAACAGATCGACAGGAAAGGCAGTCACAGCATGTGTCAATCCTAGGACACAGCACTGGCCTCAGAGTCAGAACTCCAGCCCCAACATCACACCACTTGCCAGAGATGCCTCAACAAATTACTTGGTATGTTTTATTATCAGGACAGAAACTGTTTGAGATCCTTAGCCCCAAACCAGAGCAAGTGTACAAGCTGGGGTTGTTCATTGGACTTCATGCCACAGAAGGGTTCTCTCCCAAAACAAGTGGTTCTTTTATGCCTTACACAGATCCAGGAAACATTAACCTCACAGGAAGACTTTTCTGTTTCTTGGATACCCCAGTAGTGTCACTCAGACATATGCCTTTATTCCATCTTCCAAACTGAATCAGCCTCTTTTAGACTCTGCTGCTGCAGCGGTCCCTGACACACTGGCGAGGCTCACATCCACCAGCTCCTTTCTTCTCTCTATCGACTGTTACCACAGCACACTCTTGCATTAGCTTCAGTAAACAGGATGGATCCTGCTTAACAGTGATAGCTGCCACGCTCAGAAGCTGTTAAGGGGAGGAAGTCAGAAGTTTTGCCAAGGCTGGAAATGTCCCTATAGTTGCGCACAGGTTTCATTATGTGATTATACCCAATATGCATACACTGTCAAGGTAAATATGCACCATACCTGGCAAAGAACCAGTACCAAAAATGGTCAAGCAGTCAAGAAGAACTGACAAATTGATCCGGAACGTCACTGATTCCTCTTGAACGGCAAATTCCTGAAAAATTTCTGCCTGTAAGAGAAAGAAAAGAGATTAAGAGGGGAGTTTCTGCAATTATTTTACAGTTTAGACTTATTTCCTCAGATTCAGTGCTTTTACTTTCAGAGATCGGTGCAATACAAAGTGATTTTTTCATGTAATAATATCCATTAAACAAAAAAGGGGTCTTCATCCTCAAAACTAAATAAAATCAGGTCACAACTGAAACAAAGTGGCATGGCATAAGCCTGAAAACCTAAACACTTGTCTTTTATAGTTTAAAAACAAGCCACAAATGTTAAAACCTAAAGCTGCCTGCTTCTGGTGCTGAATCATTCAGGGAACTATACAATTTAAGTGTCACCCTTTTCCAGAAACAACACTTACTTACTTTTCATCATTTGGAGCATAAATAAACATTTCAAATCATAAAAAAAATATGTAAGAACTGAATAGCAAGTTCACCACATTGAAACATGTGCTGAAACATGCCTTTCACTAATCTGATGTGGGTAAACTACCTTGTGGGTAAACTACCCTGTTTGCCACTGGGCACAAGCTGCTTTTGGAGTAACTGCAGAAATAGAGTATCTCAAAAATAAAGCTGGGTGACATGAGCTGCTTCTGAAAAAGTAATTATATATTTTAATTGGCATCCAAAAGGGCAAACTGCACAGCACAACCAGCCAGTCAAAACAGGGGATGGTTACACTGTAGTCAGCGTTGGCATGGCCTCACCTTAAGCACTGCGCGCATTTAAGAAAAATGTGAAGGGACATGAATGCGACCAGAGGAGGGCAAAAAAGCTGGTGAAAGGGCTGGAAGGAATGTCCCGTGAGAAGAGTCTGAGGACTTCGGGCTGTCTAGTTTGGAGAAAAGGAGGCTGAGAGGCGGCCTCTTTTCCCTCTACAGCTTCCTGAGGAGGGGACGTGGAGAAGGAGGTGCCGAGCTCTTCTCCCTGGTATTCACGGACGGGACGCGTGGGAATGGTTCAAAGCCGCACCAGGGGACATTGAGACTAGACACCAGGAAGCACTTCTTTACCAAGAAGGTAAAGCCCCCACCTGGATGAAGGCATTGGCCTGGATGCATTTGGCGTCCTCCACCGTCACCCGAAGGCCGTTGGCGGTGGCGAAGCAAGTGGCGTGGTCATGGAAGTGGACGGCCCTGAGGAGGCTGGAGAGATGGCGGGCGTTATCCAGGCTAGCGGACAGCACGTAGGGCTGCCCGCTGGCGGGCGGCGGGGCGGAGAGCGGCATGGCGGCCTCCCCCGGCGCTTCCGGGAAGAGGCCGGAAGCGAAGGCGGCCGGACGTGCGGCCGGCGGGAAGTGAGGGCGGCCGGAAGTGCGAGCGACTGAGGGCACGGCGTGGTGCGGGCAAGATGGCGGCGGCCAAGAGGAAGCCTGACGCTCCGGCGGGACGGCCGAAGAAGCGAGCGAAGAAAGCCCCGAGCGCGGTCGAACCGGATGCCAAGCCGGGCCCGGAGGGAGCGGCCCCGGGGGAGTACAGCATCCCGCCGCCGGTCTCACAGGTACCTCCCAGCACCGCTGCCCTGGGCGGAGCGGGCCGGGCCGCGCCGCGCCGGGTGTCCTCACTCGGGTCCCTTCGCTCGGGTCCCTGTCCGCGCCGTGCCTTCACCCGTGGGAAGGGCACCTTGTCTCCCTGCCTGGGCCGGGCGTCCGGCAGTATTCTGCCTCCGTGGGTTGGGAACACGTGGTGTGTGTGGGAACCCCACTGCTGAGCGGGGGTAGAGAGGCTTATTCGTAATTTTTTTTTTTTAAATATAATTTCTGCGCAAATAGAAGTAACACGTGATGGTGCGTTATTTCTATGAAAACACGCGACGAGCATTAGTTTGGTTAATCTCTTAATCTCTGAAGCATTTTAGAGAGCTGGGTGATTCTGTTATGAACACAGGATATGTGGGAATTATGCCCGTTTCATTCAGGAATCAACCTGATGAGGTTTCCGGAATTGCCTTATAGTTTGCTTAAAAAAAAGAAAAAAGTAGTACGTTGAACTCAGATTTCATATGTAGGAAGACCTTAGGTGTGCTCTGAGGCTGTAGATCTGCGCATTCTGCAGGAAAGGAGTGTTGCCTTTTGCAAATAAGTAGCGCATATGACTTTCTTAACACTTAACGTATTTTGTACGAGAGAAAGGGCTTAACGTAGGAACGCACTGAAGCAGGAGGCGAAAATGTGTGCCTCCGTGGTCTGTCAGGGAAGTCAGCCTTCTTGCTGAGAGTGGTTCTGTGCAGATGGGTAGATAATAACAGATGTTCTTATTGTGCTTTTCTGTAATTACAGTGCAAACATATATTGTTGCTGTGTTGTAGTTTTAAGGCTAGAAACTTCCTGCTAATGTTTTGTGCTTTGTTTTTTTGTTTTTTTTTTCCCCCCAGGGTAAATGGAAAAATAAGGAGCGAGTGCTTATTTTCTCTTCTCGTGGAATTAATTTCAGAACAAGGCACCTAATGCAGGACTTAAGGACATTGATGCCTCACTCTAAAGCAGGTAAGGTCATGCATTGTCCCTAACTTAAATTTTCAGAATAGCTTTAAAGCAAGAACTTCTAACAGCATGTTCATTTTAAAAATGTGGTACCTAACTGTTTTGATGAAACTTTTATTTTAAACAAACACCAGATCCCTTTTGATCAAACAAAAACAGTGACTGTCATTGTATCTTAATAATTTTCTGGGAAATTACTCCTATAGCCTTTTGCTGCTATATTTATTGCATAATATGGCTGAAACAACTTTATACCTATTCTTTCATTTACCATCACTGCAATTTTTTCGAAAATACTGACCGTTAAAAGAACGTTCTGTGTGAATTTGGTTTCCCAGCCTTCTAAATGTTGTTCTTGTCTTCCAGATACTAAAATGGACCGGAAAGACCAGTTGTTTGTAATTAATGAGGTAATCCAGGTTTTAACTAGTGGTATTTTTTAATTTTGTTTGGAAAGTTGATGTGCAGGAGAAAAGGGCAACAAAGTTCAAGGGGAGTTGTATAACTTCACAGACAAGAATTACTGATATTCAAAAAGTGCTCGTGTTAAAACAGAAAATTGGCTCTTGATTAATAAAACGAAAACTTTAATTTAACATGGACTTTTGTCATGAAGAAATAAAACTGAATGTGCCTCTGCATATAGGTGAAAGGTGTATTACAGTTTATACTTGAAGAAAGCAGGGAACGAATATGCAGCCAGGGCAAACAGTGGCAGAACATCAGTGGTTCTGCAACTAGAACCTGGTGTCACAGCTCCTGCTCTAATGTTTATGTCCTGGAGAGCTTATCAAATTGCTTGTAGCTTTAGTGAAGTTATTACTCCTGGTAATAAATACATAAGACAATTCAACAAAACAAGTGATTCAACTTTGGGGATTGGTAGGTGTAATCTATTAAAACAAGATGTTTGCTTTTGAACTTGTGTTTTGGAGAGGGGAAGACGGTAGAAATTAATGTGGAATGTTTTTGAAAATTTATTCAGGATTTTGTAAACTGCTAATTTGACGTGTCTTGTTTAGGTATGTGAAATGAAAAACTGCAATAAATGCATCTTTTTTGAAGCCAAAAAGAAACAGGATCTCTATATGTGGTAAGGGAATGTTGTATTCGCTTACATTTCTATGTCTAGCTGGGGATGCTTCTGTTCTATGTAAAGTTTCTTAGTGTAATAGTGAAGATGCATGAAATTGTGTTGGTTACTTAAATTTGTATTAATCTTGCACTTCTCTGTAGTGCAAGTTTAGAATACATCACCAGCTTTTGTAGACTGTCTACAGAAGTGTTTTGCAAAATTCTTTAGAAAGCAAGTATTTATAAGTGTGTTAAAAGAATCATGCTATAAAAGCAACTGAAATTACTTCAGTACAAAAATGACTGGTTGGAGTGTACTGTAGAAATACAGCACATCTTCTGGCTGCTGTTAACATTTTTCTTTTCTCCCCACTACCTGTCCTCTGCAGGCTTTCAAATACACCACGGGGACCATCAGCTAAGTTCTTAGTGCAGAATGGTAAGTTGGTTGACATTATTCTGTTTGGACTTATGCTTTCTTGTCTGTATGGTTTTCTGTAAGTAGTAAAATGATCTTTTTAAAAAAAAACACTGTAGTTCACACACTGGCTGAATTGAAGATGACAGGAAACTGCCTGAGGGGCTCACGGCCCCTTTTGTCTTTTGATCCAGTAAGTATAAGTTTTATTTCATCAATTATGTTTTGTTTTCTTTACACGACTACTGCATTTAGCTTTGTATGTAAAATTACATTTTTTCCTTTGCAGACATTCGACAAGGAGCCACACTATGCCCTGCTAAAAGAATTGTTTATTCAGGTCAGTGTGTAGTTCTACTGTCTAGCTTTAACTCCTCATTGGAAATGGTTTTTGGCAACATATTTAAAAATCTCAGGGTTTTTTTAAAGTAGTAGTTTTACACTTCTGTACTTTATAAAAATCTTTATAAAAGATTAGGGTCATGTGCTTAAAAATCACTGAGACATTTGGTTTTAGGTTTTGAGTCCTGAAGTGTAATCTGAGATTGGGATTTTAGTAAATTAACATGAAATAAAAATGTGCCATTTGTGTTTGGTATCTTACAACTACAGATATTTAGAAATACTGTCTTTTTTTTCCAGATATTTAGTACACCACAGTATCACCCCAAAAGCCAGCCTTTTGTAGATCACGTTTTCACCTTCACCATTACAGATGAGAGAATCTGGTTTCGGAATTACCAGGTTAGTGGTTTCTTCTTGCTCTTCAAGAGGAGCTCTGCAGAGTTAATTTTGTATCAAATCCATTAATTACAATAAAATGAGAAGAACTGTTATTATTAGGATATGCCAAAACCTAGTGCTTGCACAAAGTAATTTCAGTGATGGGCCAGGACTATGGTTTAACCCCAGTCGGCAGATGGGACCACGGAGCCGCTTGATCACTCCCCCTGGTTGGCATTGAGGAGAGAATTGGAAAAGTAAAAGTGAGAAAACTCGTGGGTTGTGAGGAAGACAGTTTAGTAGGTAAAGCAAAAGCCACGCAAACAAGCAAAGCAAAACAAGGAATTAATTTACTGCTCCTCGTCAGCAGGCAGGTGTTCTGCCATCTCCAGGAAAGCAGGGTTCCATCACCCGTAATGGTGGCTTGGGAAGACAAACATCATCACTCCAAATTCCACCTTCTTCCCATAGCTTTATATGCTGAGCATGATGTCACATGGGATGGAACATCCCTTTGGTCCGTTGGGGTCAGTTGTCCCAGCTGTGCCCCCCAGCCCCAGCCTGCTTGGTGGTGGGATGGTGTGAGGAGCAGAAAAGGCCTTGACTGAAATGACATACCTTCTCCCATGTCTCTGAAGAGAGCTGGTTTAAGTTCTGCGTCCTCCAACTGACGTTCTGTTTGTTGTGATTCTGTGATGGTTGTCTTGGTAGCAGGAAGTAGTAGCCAGAGCCTAAGCTTAACCTGTCTTTTAACCTTACTTGGTGCTTTGGACCACACTGTGTTGGAGTTTGCTTTGTGAAGGAGGGATTCACAGATACCTGTTACTGTCTACGTGCTTGCTTGAATGCAAAATAACTGCATTATATATAGAACTGTGTTTGTACAAGTGTGGCTGATCGGCTGCCATGGCATCCTATCTCAGATTTAAATTCAGTCGCGTATCACTGTAGGCAAGGTGCCTACGGGGTCATTTACTTTGATTCAGTCCATGAGAGCGTATTCTTTTTATTGCAGATAATAGAAGAAGATGCATCTCTAGTAGAAATTGGGCCTCGTTTTGTCCTCAACCTCATAAAAATCTTCCAAGGTAGCTTTGGAGGAGCAACTCTGTATGAAAATCCCCATTACCGGTCCCCGAATATGGTAAGCAGCTTTATCTTTGTCTTCTCTTCCATGTAGCCACTAATTTGAAAACTAGTCTTGCAAGTTGCCTGTGCAGGAGAAACACAGAATCATTCAGGTTAGAAAAGACCCTTGGGATCATCGAGTCCAACCATCTACCCTACTCTACAAGTTCTCCCCTACACCATATCCCCCAACACCGCATCTAAACGGCTCTTAAACTCATCCAAGGATGGTGACTCAACCACCTCCCTGGGCAGCCTATTCCAGTGTCTGACCACTGTTTCTGTGAAGAATTTTTTCCTAATGTCTAGTGTAAACCTGGTGTTGCAGCTTGAATCCATTCCCTCTCGTTCTCCCTGGGACCCTTTGTAGAAAAGAGTGCCCTAATTGATCATGATTGGAGGATAAAGCTATTGTGTAAAAATGGAGAGAATGCGAAAATCATGTCCCTGAAAACATGGCATTACACTGAAGATTTTGACAATTAAGCAGAGAAATTTTAATACCTGATTTCTTCAATCTTGCTTATTTGAAATCTGATGTAATTTAAATTCTTATTCTTACAGCATCGGCGGCTAATAAGATTGTCAGTGGCGGCTAAGTTTAGAGAGAAACAGCAAGTGAAGGAAGTCCAAAAGATTAAGAAAAAAGGGAGTAAGACGCTTATTGGAGAAGATCCCACTGAAGTGGTCTTTGAAACTCCAGCTGAAGAAAAGCCAGTGGAAGTACAGCTCGTGAAACCAGAGTCAAAGCCAATTGTTAAAGATAAAAAGAAGCCACGCAAAATTCAGAGGAAGAAGCAAAAAAAGCTTTTCAGAGCTGAAGCATCAGCATAAATGTTACAAGTGAAGAAGCTAAGCAGACTCCAAAATCATCTTAGTCTGGTATAGGCATACCTAGCTATATTTCATAGCTATGTTCACATCATACTGCATATACTTGTTTTTACAAGCAAAACTAACTGGACTTCATTTTTAAGTAAACAAAATACCAATTTCTTTATTGCAGTTGAGTTTGCACTCTTTTATTGTGTTCCTGTCTTTGCGATGATTCTGGGTTTTGAAGAACAACATGGCAGCAGGAAGGGTGAATAAGACACTAAATATTTCTGCTTTTGAGAATTCTTTTATACTTGAATACCTCTGGGAAACAACTCACTGTAACATGTACAAGGAATACAAATAGCTGAATAGTTATTGGTGTTCATGATTAACTGGAATTCAAATGTCTGACAGCGGTAGAAAATCTTTTAAAAACTTTTATTTTTATAGGAATTCTCTTTTGGGGAGTGGTGATTTTTTTTTTCCCTCCTGGGGAATGCAAAGGGTTATGGCCCCTTAATTGTTCTTTTTTATTTATAGTAAAAAAGCTGCTGCTTTTGCCTGTGGTGGCTCCTGTACCTAACCCTGCACCTGAAACGTAGCTAACTTTGTTCTTCCACTGACTCCAGACCCATTTCCCTGTTCACTCCCTCAGCTTCCTTGTGTTTCAAGGTCTTCCTTGTGTCCTATTCCTATTTGGTTCCTCTGCTGGTTGGCGCCTTGTTGCTGAACCGTTGGCACAAGAGAACACTGATCTGTTAAGTGTTAAATTTTATCACACCTGGTAGGGCAAGGGAAATCCAGTGTTACCTCTGTAACAAGTGGGCCTGTGTGCTATCTGGTTGGAAAGAAGGACTGGCAAATAGAAGCATCTACTCCATGCATGTAGTCTAATACGTAGAATCACAGAGTATCTCGAGTTGAAAGGGACCTGTGATGATCATCAAGTCCAACTCCTTGCTCCTCGCAGGACCACCTGAAACTAAACCGTATCACTAAGAGCATTGTCCAGATGCTTCTTGAACTCTGGAAGGCTTGGGGCCATGATCGCTTCCCTGGGGAGGCTGTTCCAGGGACCTGCCACCCTCTCTTTATAACCTCCTCATGTCCAACCCGAACTTTCCTTGCCACAGCTCCATTCCATTTCCTCATGTCCGGTCACAGCACCCCAGAGAGAGATCAGCACCTCCCACTCTGCTGTTCCCTGTGGAGGAAGGTGCAGAGGGCCATGAGGACACCCCTTGGCCTTCTCCAAGCTGAACAAGCCAACTGGCCTCAGCTGCTCCTCATAAGTCTTGCCCTCGAGGCCTTTCACCATGGTGGTTGCCCTTCTCTGGACACACTCAAATAGTTTGATATCCTTCTTACATTGGGGCACTCAAAACCGCACACGCAACTTGAGGTGGGGCCATTCCAGCATGGGACAGTCACCCAGATGGCTGTACTGTGCTGGATGCTCCCCAGGACATGATTGGCCTTTTAGGCAACAGGGGCACTCTGTTTATTCGTAGCCAGCTCGCCATCAACCCAAACCCCCGGATCACAGAATATTCATGGTTGCAAGGGACCTTTGAGATCATTGAGTCCAACCACAAAAAATAACCCCAAAAANGTGGCTGCAGGTGGTCAGCCTCAGTGACACACGTAGCCTCGTGTCACCGTAACGGTTCTGATTTGAAACGTGCACACGCGCTTTTGAGAGACTGCTACTTCAGATGTTGCGTGTGTCTTGTTTTTCAAACGGGCTGCAGCCAAAAACACCTGTACTGAGTTTGTCCCCCTTGAAAGTACTGTTTTTCAATTTTTATATGCTAATGTATGATTTTGGTTTTTTTTCTGTGTGCGTGTAAGTTTTGGATGATTTAAATAATGTCCTACCCATTTCTGAAAGCTTGTTGAAGCATCTTGCTCAAATGTGTTTGCTACCTTCCTGTTAAGAAACTGCTGCTGTGGATATTGCAGATAAAGTAATAGTAAGTTAACTAAAGGTCAAGAGAGAATATTTAGTAAGGCTGTCTTTTTCCTCTCTGAAGTCTTTGGATACAAGACACAAATTCTGGACACTGAGCTAAGCTGTACATTGAGGTGATATATGTACTGTGTTAGTTTACCGGCACTGGGGAATGTTCTGTGTTTCTACATCCTTCATACTGTGAATTTTTGCTAGGTATGATAATCACAGGGAGGCTCTGCTGAAGGGAGGAGTTGATGGAGACTATCAAGATGATAGTTTAGACTTGCTGCACTACTTCACTGTTAGCTGTTACTCTGGATACGGAGATGATGAAAAGGTAATGCATTAATTCATCTTCAACTAATCAATTTAAATTTCATTAAAAGTGTCAGCATTTACTTTTTGTTGAAAAGCTATGCATGGAATTGTTGAGTGCAGATAGTAAAAATGCTTGCACAAATCTTTCCAAGACAGAACTTACACAGGATGTTTAGGAAAGCTTTATTTCCTGCTTATTGTATAACAATTACTTAAGATTTTTATGATTTCCAACTATACCATACAACTACAGAGTGCTTGTGTATTATTTATGTATGTTATATAGTGTAGTGTTCCAGTGCTTTGCAGTACCATCTGTTTATTCAGATCTTAGCAATCTAGAATGCTTCAGGCTAAAGCAAAGCAATATAATAACAGTGCCTGGGGGAAGTGTGCTTCCTATAATTTAATTCCCTGTTAGATTTTAAGACACTTGCTATATCTTAAAAAGCTCCAGGTGATTAGATGAACCTCTGCCAGAGAAAATCCTTATCTGTCTTTGGGTTACTATAGTAGGAGTGTTTAGTAACATCTTAATTTAAAAAGTAAATAGATAGCTAGGATACTTAATAATGAATTCGGTATTTGGAACTTGCTCAAAACTTGGTCCTGTGTAACCGGAAGTGTATCAGTTTACCCAGCATGCTGAAAGTTTTGTTGGTTTAGGTTTGGATACACGAGCTTCATGTGTGAGAGACACAAGCTACATGAAGGAGGTGGAAATAAAACGAATGGGAGAGACTGGGAACTTTGTTAAACAGAAGAGTCTTGCTATCTAGAGCAATAGCTAACAAGGCCTTTAATCTGATTTTCAGTTGCTGTTACAGAATTGTAATATTTCTCTAAAATACGCTACTGAAGTTGAGCATTTGTACATCTATTATTGAGCCAAGTAATCAGACTTTCTTTTTTATTTTAATTTTAGGGATTCTTTACAGTCTATCGACAAGTTTTTGAAAAGATTGCAAAAGAAGAGATAGAGTATATGACCCAGGAAGATACGGAAGAATTCCCCACATTTGGATATTCCCAAAGCGACTATGATACGGTAGGAGCAAGTGTAAATCTGAACTGAAAGTAACACTGTTAAGTCATTATTTTGTCCCACACTGAAAGCAAAAGAAAGGCTCCTGCTGATCTCTGAGGTGAATACAAAACCACATATCTTCTGTCTTTTCTACTACTGTAGACCATTACTGTAAAGGAAGTGCCTGTGTTCTGATTCATAATATTTGGGTGAATTAAAATTGGTATTTCCTGCTGGACTATATTATTAGCTGGGCTTTTAATGTAAGTTGTCAGACACGCTTCATGGGGCTAACCATCAATTATGCCAAGGAAACTTACATGTAGTGTAATGTATTATGCCTCATTTAAGAAAATCGCATAGCACTTGCCATGTAACACAGCCTATAGGAAATGGGAGATGCAGTGGTTGACCTATGTTGTGAGCTCCCATTGTGATGCTCTTGTCCTTTACAGTTATTCTGTAGTAAGATTTAATTTCCAAAATACTGCATACTTTCTTTTGGGAAGTAAGAAAAGAAAATAGATGGGGGACACTTGAATTCCTGTTGTCTGGTTTGCCAACTATTTGTTGTTCTATCAAATGTGCCTATTTTTTTTTTTTTTAAGGTAACCAGTATCCTGGTGTTGAAATTAAATAGTAAACTAATAGCACTTTCTCCAGTGAGTAATTGCACAGTATCAGTGTACTCAAATGCTGCTCCTAGTCTGCTACTTCTCCATGTCATATTCAGTGGAATCGTACTGTATGACTAATTAATTACAGAATTTGAATGGATATGTACCTTAAAAAACTTGGCAGGAGTTGGAAACGTAGTTACAAAACAAACTAAGAGTGTCAAAGTGAGTGTTTGAATGTCAGATAAAATTACAGTTTGGTTTAACAAGTAGAAATTTTTTCCAGGGAGAGAATATTAGTGTCTCTGAAACTGCTAAAATCAGACAGAGATTACACTGTCAGAAGATTCCAGCATTGCAGTGCCCACTTCTCTTCTTAGTGGGAGTATTGTGGGAAAATAGTTTTAGAAGGCAGTTACAAAAACTCTACAGATATTTCAAAATCTGTGACTTGAATGCTTTCTGGTTCAATCTTCTGAGTTAATTCACAAGAACCCTGAGAGGATCAATGCCAGACAGCCAGGGAAGATACTCTTAAGTCTGTGACTTCGCAAGACTTCATGGAAAGAGAAGACTTGTAGGTCAATTAGATGCAGACACAAAAGTGATCAGCTCCAAGTGTAAGTAGTAGGCAAAACAAAATCCAGTTGGGAGTTCAACAAGAGCTGCTGTATGGTCTTCTGGAGAATGTCAAAGATGTGCTTGTATTTCAGGTAGCTGCTGAGTGGCAGGAAAGCCTTGTTTCATAGAGCTGGTGAAGGGGAGGATGATCCCTGTCATCAGTTGATAGCCGTGTATCCTTTTGCACAGAAGATATCCCCTTCTGAAGCAGAAATCTGAAACAGGGAGTCTAATCTCACTTAGGTTATTGGATTAAATGTGAATATTTATTGGTTATTATTGACCTGGGGCTTTGTGATAGCAGAGAAAAATTGTAGTAACTTAACCTGCCAGAGGCCATGAAGCTTTGCATGCAGATAGGCTGTTAGAAATTAGCATTGAGGTGTTGATAGTTGCAGTCTATGTGAATGCCAATGACAGAAGGAGGAGGAGATACTAAAAGAAGAGATAGTAAACTGTTAGGTTAAATACTTCTGTGAGGTATTGCAAAATATAAACAGGAGTGCATGTAGGAGTAAGTAGTAAAAAGGCAATTTAATGGGACAAGTAGTGTGAGGAGGAAATTTAGGCATATCTTATTTCCAGAATATACAAAATGCAGAAGGTTAATAATTACTTGGTGAGGAATACAGAATAATAAAAAAAAATATTGTGCCATTTTGTTAATCCAGCATTTACTCACGAATAGTGAAATGAAGGAGGGTAAGGAGAGGTCATTTATTATTTCTTTTAATCTGGGAGCTAGAGGGCATCCTTTTAACCTGCAGTCTTATAATTTGCTAACAAAACAAGAATAAGTGCCTCTTCACATAGCCCCCTGTTAAACTGTGCATGTTACATCTCAGTGATATTGAATATGCCAACAATGTACATGGGTTAATAAATAGCGAACAAATTTACAAAAGAAAAACCTGTCAGGGGCTATTACTTTCTTGCTCTGGAAGCAGAAAGAATATACTGGGAAGAAATAGCATTATGTACATGTGTTTGTTTTATTGATCTTTTTATGCTGATCATTGGCTGCTGTTGGAAATGTATGGCTGACCTTTGGCGTAATTTGCTATGGTGGTTTTTAGGCAATATGTACATATACCTGCTTGTGGACAGTGTATCTGATTCTGATGGTGCTTTTCAGTTTGACAGGAAAAGTACAGCAAAGCTAAGCAACTGGGCACTGGCACTAGTGCAATCCAGTCCTACAAGGGGACATTTTTTAAAAGTTGCAGTTTGGAATGATTTGGACAAGGTTGTTGATTCGGCATGGTTTGAGATTTTGAGGAGGATATTAAAGGTTTCTCTAAACCTTCATGCGATTTCTTTATACTCTAAGGAAAAACTGCGGCCTGTGTAGAAGACACAAAACTGCTATAAAAATCCTGAATTATTTGGTATGTGACCTGTTTATTTTTTTCTTACAGGTAGTCCACCCTTTCTATGCGTATTGGCAGAGTTTCTGTACTCGGAAGAACTTTGCTTGGAAAGAAGAATATGACACACGACAAGCCTCAAACCGCTGGGAGAAACGAGCTATGGAAAAAGAGAACAAGAAAACGAGAGATAAAGCAAGGAAAGAGAGGAATGAACTGGTCCGTCAGCTAGTAGCCTTTATTCGTAAAAGGGATAAAAGAGTACAGGCTCACAGAAAACTCGTAGAAGAACAAAATGCAGAAAAAACTAGGAAAGCAGAAGAATTTCGGAGGCAGCAGAAGCTCAAACAAGCCAAGTATGTAAATGTGGAACAAATCTTTTCTTTTGAACTTGGTAAAACTATCCATAAGGATACTGTATAGAGTTAGATTCTAATAGTAGCTCCACTTGCTCTCTTAAACATCCTCAAAAATTTCATATATTAGTTTTGGTCTCAAGTCTGACCTTTTTAAAACTTGAGTCCCTTTGCATTGTACTGACATGTAGGAATGTAAGATAACCATGGAATCTATGTGCTGCAGGTAACTGGCTGTAGTAGTACAGAGTGCAGTGGGGAACTAAGATTTAGTAGTTAAGCAATGTTCCTTTAAAGAAAAAAGAATGTTAGGGAACGAGGGAGAACAGGACTATGACAACCTAGTATCTAAGTAACCAAATGGGTGGTTTGAAGGAGAAGGGAGCCAGACCCTTTTCAGCAGTTGCCAGTGAGAGGACGAGGGGTAACGGGCACAAGTTGGAACACAGGAGGTTCCACTCAAATATGAGAAATAACTTCTTCACAGTGAGGGTGCCAGAGCCCTGGAACAGGCTGCCCAGGGAGGTCATGGAGTCCCCTTCTTTGGAGATTTTCAAGACCCGCCTGGATGCAGTCCTGAGTAACATGCTCTAGCTCTGGGCAATCCTGCTTCAGCAGGGGAGTTGGACTAGATGATCTCTATGGTCCCTTCCAACTCTAAAAAATTCAGTGAAATTCAGTGAAACCTGGACTTGAATCGTCTTCACCTGCCTTAGAATGGTACCTGCTAAAAAGAAAGACAGGGAAAATGAACATAATTTTGCTTTTCCTTTAACTCTTCTGAAAGGACCCTTTCATTGGAATAAATGCATTTCTTTGATGCTTTATTTTTTCTAAAATTAAGGAGAAGGAAGAGACTATCTCCCAAGTGTAAGCATAATTTATGTTTCCAACTAGAAGAGCTTTTTGCCTGAAAATGCGAGGAAGGAGCTTAAATGCTTAACAAGGCTGCACTTGCAAAATAACTGCATATTAATTAAAATTATGTAGCAATAACTAAAATATTATGCAGAACTTATTTATAAATATATATATACTTTTTTCTCCCCCCCCCCAAAGGTAGAATGAAGCAGATTTACGCATTTAGTGACAAATGGCTTGATAATTCTGAGTCCTGGAGCAAAATTCCACTGTAGTGTGGTGCACTGTTCGATAACTTGGGCCACACGTAGATTTGGAAAACTCTGGCTGGCATATTCCCATAGCGCAGAGTCAAGGAGTATGTGCTTGTGGCTTTTGTGGGTTTGGATCTTGCAGCAGGTAAAAGCAGCTGTACTGCTTTGAGGATTGATCTGACTTTCCTGCTGTCAGCTTGATGTTGACCTTGCTGCATAGCATTCCCTGCCTGAAATCCAAGCAGGATCCACCTGCGTTAATACCTCTTTACTTGCAACATAGATGTGCCCACTGACATCGCAAATTAACTGCTAGGACTTCCAGGCCCTACCAATAATTGTTAACTGCATCATGGTATGTTCAGGACTTTCCTCCTAAAATACCAGAGAAGAACAAGTTACCTTTTAAATAATACTGTTTCTGTAATTCCCATCTCACGGATGCCCTATAGAAGTTATTGTGTTATTCTGCTTAAAGGCTTGCTGAGCACTATAAAGAGCAGAGCTGGATAACAATGTCAGATCTGGAGAGAGAGTTGCAAGAGATGGAGGCACAATATGAAAAAGAATTTGGAGATGGATCAGATGATGAAGCTGAATTGGAGGAACAGGAAACAAAAGGCATCGAAGGTACAGGGTGTCAGGGGGTTACCTATAATCAGTCGTTTCAGCCTGAGCATTGGGTCACTGCACTTAAAGCCCCAGATTCACAATTCGGACTGTAGTGCTACTCCCTGCCTCCAGCTGAGGCACGCCAGGCTAGAGTCTGGCCCTCTCTGGTGTTCTCCATTGAACATGGGACATCAAGCTACAGTTGTTAATTTATCTTCATGTATGATTTGGTGAGATGGTCTTGGTCTGTCTGCATGTCAGTAATACTAAAGAAGCTGACTGTCAGTGTTGTGCCTATTTGCTGGGTCGTTAAGAGCAGCTTACTCAAAAATCACTCATCTGACTTCGTCTCTCTGATCCCCGCTTCAGACAAACTCAACGATGAGACTGAAGAAGCTGAATTTGTTGATGGTCTCTACTGCCCTGCTTGTGACAAACTGTTAAAAACTGAGAAAGCGTAAGTGCTTGTGGTTGGGGATCCAGGGGTGAGGGTGTTAGATTTTAACTTTTTTAAAAAATGTGTTTTAAGACTTTCTGACTTCCCATAATGGCCAATGTCATCTTTCTTTCCAGTAGAGACATTGTCAGGGCAAAATTTTCCATACCTAGTAGTGATGGATAACAGGCCTGTTACTGATTTATATGTAAATATAACAATGGTTGCTCAGAGCTACCTGCAATAACAATCTGCACGGTCTTCACAGCATGAAAAATCATGAAAAATCAAAGAAGCATCGAGAGATGGTAGCACTCCTACGACAGCAACTGGAACAAGAAGAAGAGGAGTTTCCCGTGTCTTTGGATGACGCAAATGGAATACATACCAAAGAGGAGGAAGAAACAGAAGACATGCCCAAGCAGAAGTACTTTAAATGGGTTTTAATTTTATCGTGACTAATGATTTAATAAGTCTTGGAGGAAGCGTCTGATGATTTATAGTGGTGTTGGAACTCACAGAATTGTGCAATTTAAAATATTTCTTAGCATCAGAGTTCCAGTAAAATTGATATATTAATATGATTGGAATCAATGTTGTAGGATAATAGTCTCATATTTTCTCTCCTTCTTAAAGATACGTGTTAAGAAAAAGTATTAATAATTATTTTTCAAACAAGGGAACTTGGACAGGGCCAGTGTTTATTGATTTGGTACTTTTTTGATAGTTTTTGTCAGTTGGATGCTGGCTTATGTAGAAAATTCGTGTGCTTAAAATCAGAATTGATGAATAAGTTGCACAACTTCATTTTTTGAATGGACAAAACATGATACCAACTATTTCACTAGTTCAGTCTGAGCAAAAGAAATGTTTTACTAAATGCAGTGAGTAGTTTAGGAGAACTGTTTTCATTTTGGGCTCGACTAATTTTCTGTTTGTGGCTATTGTCACTGTAATATCATGTTAAGATAAAAATATAACTTGGTACCTTGGCACTCATTTGTGTTTTTTCTTGAAAAAAAGATAATTTTAAATTCTTATCTTTACAGACTCTCAAAGAAGCAGAGGAAGAAACAGAAAACAATGATGGTATGTAGTCATGTAATGATACTCAGGAAACTTTACAAACTGGTTTTGTTGTCTCCTAACTTAACTTTTTTTGTCCTGAAAAATAAGAGAGAACTTGAAATTCTACAAAACTTGAAGACTGTTTTCAGATATTTTTAATTCTTCTTTGACTGCAAAATAATTATATTTTATGATGATAATCTCACAGACCTCACTTTGTTCTGTTTGTATAGATGCCAGTTAATGCAGTGCTGGCTCTGAAAAGGCTACAGTCAAGTGTAAGGAAAACAGGTAGAAACAGGCAGATAGGGAGAATACAAGGAATTGGTCAGAAAGACCAGCAGTGGCCTTTGTGCATTAGCAGCTCAGTTAACATGGCAGTTGTTTTCTGCTTGGTTGCTAGAGTTGGTATAACATATTGTTTCTTAATCTCTAGCTTGGGGGGAAAAAAAAGTAACACATTATTGGCATCCTAGTGACACTGTAGTTGTTGGAATGAATGCATCCATTCCACCTTTCACTTGGATTATAAACAGAAGTAACACCAATCTGTTGTACTTCAGGATCTGAGTCTGTGCATGATATAACTGATCCGTGCTCACAGCAGCAAGGTGAAATTCAAGAACTGGAAGCTGTTTCAGGAGCACCACAGTGAGCAGACTCTTCTGTCTGCCTTCCTCAAGCTTGATCCTTTTCAAGTGTTACCTCTTCTCTGCTCACTACCTCAATCCTAACCTTGTCCCAATGAGCTATCTGTCTGTACCAGGTCCTGCCTCTTCCATCCTTTCCCACGATGGTCTTCTGTCTTCCCCCAACCTAACCCCTCTAGTCTCCTATTTTGTCTTCACATTTTCTGCCCTCTCCTACACCATTATTGTCTCTCAGCCTCAGGAGTAGGATCTTGAGACCTTCAAGCAACTGAATTTTTCTTGATTCTCTTTGGCTGGTATTGCATAGTCCAAGTCAGTATTGGCTTGACCTTGTTTCCATGCAGGCCATCAGGCTTCTGTTCAGTTCTTCCCTCCTCAGTTTGAGATCTTGTTCTCACTGTATAGGTTCCATATAGGCTCTGTGTCTCTCTTCCATCAGTTTAGTCTTGAGGTATTCTGCAACCCGGACAGTAGGTGCCACTCTTGTGTAGCGTAAACTGGAATCTTGTGCAGAGAGATTTTTCTGGAAACCTCACCTCCGTCCTCTACCAAACTTTACAGAGTGCAGCGAATCAGTGTGGGTTTTGTTTTGTTTTCCTGACAGTATAGAGATTAGCCAAGTTTTTTCAGGTAGCTGAGACTCTGCAAAAGATACTAGAGGTGACAGAGTTGCATTAATGTAGTGTTAGGTCAAATTCATTATCCTGCTTTTGGGGGCTGAGCTGGTTTGCTTCAGACATGCTCAAGGGTTGCTCTTTTGCCAAACTGCATGTATTGAGTCTGCTTTGTGTTCTGGTACGTGGAAAAGGCTGCCAGCGTTTCTAATGTTAGGGAGGGAAAATACAGTGTGTCTGCCTGGCTTCAGTCAGCTCAGTTATTTTGGCTTAATTGTCCTAACACAGGTGTCTGGCACAGAAAATTTTGGTCTAAATAATTAACGTTTTGCAAAGCCACTGTCTTATGATGTGAAATGGTAGCCAGAACAGAATGAGCCTTGGGTATAATTAAAAGGTACCTTCATTCTTCTCTTCCGTGGTACTAGACGCTGTTTTTATTAGTGTTTCTTCCTTTCATCGCAGGTGGCCTCATGTTTCAAAACAGGAGAACTAAGGTTTTAACTGTTAACAGTCTCACCAAAACACACAGTAAAATTAAGAGGGTTCATGTCTTTGTGTTCTTCCCACCCTCCCACGTTTGGGCTAAATGAGGTATAATACATAAATAAATTATAAACATAATCACTAATGAACTTAAGGTAGTTAACTTGCATTTGTTCTGTTCGGACAGATGTACGAGGACTCCTTTGATCAAAGTGCTGATGAAGAAACAGTTGAACAAAAGGAGGTGCCCTGCATGGACAAGGGCGCTGGCTCAGCAGAGGAGGTGGTAAACGATGGCCAAAGATGTGCTGTGTCAGAGGACACAAGTGCAGCAGAAGATGTCACCCAAGGGAGCGAAGCAAAAACTGAAGCGAAAAGGTGCGCTGACCTGTTATTATCACAGTCACTGTGCCATTCTGTGTCACGTTTGATACTGTAAAACAAGTCTGGTTTTACTCGCCAGTGTGAACTGGGGGCTGCTCCACTCAGTCAGAGCTGAATAACTGTGATACTAAACAAGGAGTGTTGGGATCTGCTTTGGAAATGGCGGTTGACTGCAGATCCCCACCACATCACTTATCAGTTGCAGATTTATCATGTAGCTGAATCTTGAGATCAGCAACTGATTGTGTAAATTAAATTGCTTTATTTTTTTGGTGGAAGCACTTGCATTGTGTTGTGTGAGGGAAGAGCAGGGGGAAGCAGCAGAGACATTGATGAGTGGAAACCTTCAAAAGCTCTTAAATGTTGGCTGTTCCTGTGCACTGATCTTAGTCTCTCTTTGTTTATCAGCAGTACTAAGCCTAAAGGGAAAAAAGCCAAGGATGCAAAGAAGCCTGCCAAGGCAACTTCAGAGCAACCAACAACGGTATGTCAAATTACTTATGCTATTTAAAAACTGGTGGTCACAGGTTTTATTACAAATAAGGTTGGTTGTTTTATTGCCTCCAGTCCATCATTTCTGTTTCAGTGGTTTTGCTTATTTTTTAATGATAGAGGTATCTCTATCCCTGTGATGTTATTAGAAGCTAGGAGACTGGGACATCAGCTCTTGTCCTCACAGAGAAGCGCAGGACTAAATTTCAGTTCTATTAGAGTTGCTAAAGCTGTGTACCCAAGGCAGCTGGGACTAAACAACTGCAGAGAGAGCTGCTGTCATCAGGCAGGTGACAGGCAGTACCATTTGCCTCTTTCCCAATACTGATGCTTCCCAGAAAGAGCCAAATCTTCTATTAACTGCAGCTGAGCCACATTAAATACATTAAATCTCAGAGCCCAAAGTATTGTGTGATAGTCGGGTGAGATCAGAAGTATTCTTTATTTTGAATTAGATTTGCAAGGCCTCTATTCTTGTTTTTGGTTCTACTTAGTACTCTTTGAAATTTCAAGAAGTTATGATTTTTTTTAATATAATATATATGTAATTGTTAATCAGTAATAGAATATGTGCAATAGAAACAAACAGCTTATTCACATTTCATTGTCTAAGAGAAACTGCATACAGCAAATTGGTGTATTTCATTTATTAGATATGTGAAACATTTTGCTTTTTTTCCTCCTTGTAGAATGAAGTTCCTATCCACTGTGTAACCTGCAACTGTGCTTTTCCATCCCGAAATAAACTGTTTGAGCACCTAAAAGCCACAGGACATGCAAAAGCAACACCAGCGCCAGCTGTAAATGGAGCTGTAAACACCAGAAACAAAAAAGAGAAACGTAAAAACAGATAGAACTTTGTTACAGTGACAGTCTTCAGAATCCAACATGAAAACTCTCCCAAAACTAAAAGGTGCACACTTCTTGTGTTTGGAGTTAAACAGGGAAGGCAAGCCCTAATTTTGAAAAAAAAAAAAAAGAAGGTACAACAAATGGAGTATTATCTTGTGAAGGAATCTGTGCTTTCTTTTGGTTTGATGAGCCTTTAATGACTGTTTTAGAACTACCGTCTCAGCAGCTTTCACAGTGGTGATGGGGATATAGTAATACAAAGCTACTCAGCTTGTAGTCCTGTAGAAACTTGCACGGAGGAAATAATAAATTATTTTAACACTTGTGTTGTTCCTTTTCCTTTGAGAGGGCTTAGCTCAGGGTGAGCGTAGCCAATAGAGGGGCCTGTGCTGCTTTGATCATCTATCAAAGACCAAACATTACCAAGGTATGGAAAAACTCTGGCTTTTCTTCTGCTGTCCCCAAATGATTTTTCTAATTACTTTATTAAATTAAACTGAAGGAAATGAATAAGGTGAGAAAACTGCTTAAACATTTTTGACAATTCCTGTTGGTTTTGTACATACACCTGCATGCCAGGTCTTGGGGGGGAAAAAAGTCTTGGGGAAAAACCTTGCCTGGAGTTAGTGAAGGGAAAAATAAATAGTGACATAAATAAATGCAATTCTTCCCATTTCTGATGAAAAACAGCATATGACTTGGTATTGCACCTCTGTTCAAATACTGATCTCGAGTAGCACTTTAAAATGAAGCAAACGGTGAAATAACAAACACCTGATTTTGCAGTGGCAGTGAATTTTACATGGGAATCGTCAATGCTGTTGGAGAAGGCTGTGTACTATGTTGTGTAGGAAACTCCTAAAGTGTAATTTTTCCAGAACTCACTGATTTTATGTTAACCAAGTTCCACTGACAGCTCGTCACACACGGTACCTTTATTGGGTCAAGGAATTATTCAAATGTTAAAATTTGAATGAAAGTAAAATGATAGATGTACAGTTCTTGCTGACCATACACAACACCATTTTTTTGGTTGGAAACTGAAGGAGGTAATTCACTACAACATTAAAAAAAGTGATTATGTAAGAAAGAAACATGGCCTCTTATTTCACGAGCCAGAGCTTGCATCTGTGCTAAATGACTAATGGGTGTGCTGTGCAATCCCAAAAGCAGCAGGAGGAAAGGAAAAGCGTATTTTGGAGATGGCGATGACTGGATTGCAGCCCCATGATAAAAATAATTACTGTAATTAGAAACTTTTCAACTTGTGTATGCTAACAGAATTTTTTTTTCATGCTCTAATTACAGTGTATCCTTGTAGTAAGGATAAACAGTTCTAACTCAGTCTGAAACCTGCAGTTATGTTCTGCTTGGGGTGGTTCTCAGCCAGAGATTGACAACGCTTATGCAAGTGAAATCTCACAGACTTGACCCTGCAGCATTAGTTTTGACTTAAAGTATCTGGTTTTATTTAAAGAAGAAAAAAAACCCTTATCATTTGTGTGGTTTACAAATGCTTGTATGTATTGGATATAAACGGCAAGGTTTTGGTAGCATTGGTGGGGGCAGGAGCAGTGGTGACCCCTGTAGATGGCAGGTGGGGACCACCCTGCGCTGGTCCCAGCCAGCTCTGCACCAGACCCAGCGCTGGGCCAGTAGGGGGCTTCTGTGAAAACACATTTACAAGCCCACAGCAGTCACCACGGTAGGAAGGACCCGGGCCAGAGCAGGCAGAGGCACTCCAAGGCAGCGCTGGTACCACCCCACAGGGGGCTGTGGAAGCTACAAAGTCCAAACACTATGTACTTCCAAAACAACTTTACTAATTTGGTGTTACTCTTTCTAACTCTTTCTAAAAATTACCAATTTTGTAATGATTTTCATAGATGCAAGTTTAATGCGTGTCTGCCTCTTCATCTGATACCCAGTTGATCCCATCAGGGTTTTTTTTTTTTTTACGCTGAGGCTAGAATAGGTGTGCAGCTAATCCGTGACACCATAGTAGAACTGGACTGTATGTGCACAGAATGGATTAGAGCATATTCTTTATTAAACAGTGGATCTGCCCGACTGCTCTTATGATTACTGAACACGTATTTCATCTTCAGACTATGATTTTCTCATTCAGTGTGGAATAGCGCAGAGTCTGGGTGCCAAGTACCAGGGGTTCTCTGTGCATCTCATGCAAGGAACAAATCAAGTCTGTTTTACAGTTGTTCTTTCCGTGTGTCTCTGTAAAGCAGTATGAAGTACTTCCACAGCAAAGTCAACATCCTTTTTAGTGATGCACATAGGAGGTTTAATTCTCAGTGTCTGAGAAGAGAGAAAAAAAATGAAATTCTTAAAATGGTATGGAAAGCATACAGTTTCTAGCACACCATCTACGTCAGCACTCACCTTCTGCCCCAAAAAATCTAACCAAATTGTGAAAAATAATATTGTAGGAGAACAGCAGAGCAGGGACTGAGGCTTCTGAGAAACACACACAGAAGTGAGGGAGTTTTGAACTTGACAGCATCCACTCCCTGCTCCACTCTTGTGACAATCCAACTGCCTCCAAAGGAGACCTGACTACAGCAGGTTGGGTCTGCAGCTCTGCTATTCCAGACAGAGCTGGTAAAAAACCTTAGATGGGTTTGTACCAAGGTGTATCTTCCTTTCTGGCAGTTTTGCCACAGGGACAAGTAATACCTATTTAGAGTGGTAACCTCTTGCATTGCATCAGCTGATTTGCTGTTATATTATAGGCTTTTTTAAGGCTTCTAAGAGAATATGGGCCACAAAGATGATCAGAGGGATGGAGCACCTCTCCTGTGAAGACAGGCTGAGAGAGCTGGGGTTCAGCCTGGAGAAGAGAAGCCTCCAGGGAGATCTCATAGCAGCCTTCCAGTACCCGAAGGGGGGGCTGCAGGAGAGATGAGGAGGGACTCTTTTCCAGGGAGTGTAGTGATAGAATGAGGTGTAATGGTTTTAAAATGAAAGAGGGGAAATGGAGGATGAGATATTAGGAAGAAATTTTTTACAGTGAGGGTGATGAGACACTGGAACTGGTTCCCCAGAGAAGCTGTGGATGCCCCATCCCTGGAGGTGTTCAAGGCCAGGCTGGATGGGGCTTTGAGCAACCTGGTCTAGTGGGAGGTGTCCCTGCCTAGGGCAGGGGGGTTGGAACTAGGTGATCCTTAAGGTCTCTTCCAACCACTCTATGATTCTGTAATATATTATGAAATAATCACTAAATGCTAACTTTCAGTTAGGGTACTATAGCCTGACTGCATGTTGCTCAGGAAGGGTGATATGCACAGTTTAACTTATCAAGAACTTAGGTTCTTAAATCCAAATGTTTGATCTATACTATAATGTTTCCAAGGATATTTAGCTTCCATAATAATCATAAATTTTCAGTTTAAATTTTTCTGTCATCATATCACAGGCCTTTATTGCAGCAAGAGTCGAATAATGGCCTTTTGCTACAGCCCCAACCGAAGCGAACACGCACAGATAATCAGCAGCCTCCTGAGACAGAATCAGACTTTACTCCACTCTGAGCTGCAGCCTGTTACTCACGTTCTGGTCTGTGACTTGTGGAAGAACCGATGCAGCGTCCTATTTATTTTAACCATCCTTCAACTACCTCATTTGTGACCCAGAGGAAGCTGCTTTCTCTGTGTCAGGGGGCTTCGCTGACCTGACCAGCCCGCAGGCAGTTCCCTGCTGTTAACGCTGTAAGAGGCTGGTGACACAGTGCCCTGGGTACAGCGCAGTGCATCTTCAATTGCTGTGGGCTGATGGCCATTCACATGCACTTCTCACTTTTGTGCTGCATTGCTGAACTAGCTCTTAATGATTTTTTCTTTTTCTTTTTCTTTTTTTTTAAATTACCATCCATGTGGAACATCACCAGCTCTCCAAAAGGAAAGAATTAGCAAGACTAAAGTTGTTCTGTGCTGACAGGTCAGGTGATAGCCTGAACAGTTGCAAAGACTTATCGGACCTGAATATTGCTGATTTCTTCTAATATATACACATTATAGTACATTTCTTTTACTAGGGGAGGTTGTCCCTCTAAAAGAAAACTGCAAGCTTAGAGGTAGTTCAGCATACTTGAGAAGAAACAAACAGCTCCCGCCCAATCTGTAAATTAAGCAAAACTAAAAAATAAAGTTAGTTCCCAAGAGTATACGTTTCCTAGTTTATTCACTAACCTGAAGTTAATTTAGCTTGGGGGAAATGGGATGTGGTTCACAGGGAGAGAAAATAAGCTTTATGTATAACCAGAGGTTCAGTACCTGACTGTAGAGTCCTCCTCGACCAATCAGAACCCCCATGTCTTTACAGTCCTCCCAGATCTGACTGATTTCTTCAGCTGGAAGAGGCTGGCGACTCTCCTAAGGAAAGCGAACATTAAACTTCATTTAGATATTCTAAATTAGTTCTATGAAAAAAAGATGTATATTCCTGTCTCTAATAAATCCTACCCCCATCTCTGGCTGAAAACATCAGCTGCGTAGTTTATGCGCTTTCTAAGATCCCTTTATGCAATTAAGGTACACAAGTCACTGTTTACTCAAATCTTGTGAAATATTTGAAATGCTGAAATGTTCTGGCTCATTTTAAGCCAGCGCAATGTTTTCTTACTTCAATATCTGTTTTTTAATAGAAAATCTTCCTGTTGTTTCAACAGAAATAAAATGTGATAAAACTCTCAATGGCACTGTAACTGAAAGGAATAAAGTAAATCACTAACCTTATCTGTCACCATTTCTACTCCAATCATAAGTCCTTTCCCGCGGACATCTCCAACAATCTCAAATTCATCCCGTAGCTTAGCCAACTCCAGTAGCATGTATGTTCCCACATCCTCACTGTTTTTCTGTAGACCATCTTCTTCAATAGCCTGGTTGAAACGAGGCACAATGACAGCATTGCAGGAAAAGCTTGCAATACCATCTATTAATCCCCATTTAGCTTGATGACACATTATGTTTATCTCGCACAGACTGTGTTCCTTCAGTACTATGATCCTTACATTTTTCTTTTCTTACAATCCTCTAGTGGCATCAGAGTACAATTCAACATAGTATTTTGATGTTGCTGTAGCATTTTTCACATTTTACTTATTATTTCATAACCATAATCCAGTAATTGACATGTAGTCATAACTGAAAAATACCTGACCAGCAGAATTATTTTCAAAACCTTACCAGAAATATTTTAATTCTTTCTCCAATATCATGAGAAGAATATAATTTGACAAGGCATATCTATGTATATTAGACAGCCTTTAAGGAAAAAACTTGAGTGTTTTAATTAGATTCATCAACACCATGCTTGTTCATCACAGTCTTTTTTTTTTTTGGTTCCTTACTCTGTCAAAGTTCTGACATGCAGGCAGCTATCAGCACTGATACATACAAACCATTTTATGAACTTAACATTTGCGTTAAGAACATTCACAAGAAAAAACTCCACTACAGGAGTAAAAGTGGGGGCTGCTTATTTTAATTTTCTTTTTTTTTCCTCTGCTTTTCTTAAAACGCCATTTTATTTTTCTTGGCCGTCACAACCTCCTTGAACTTATTTCAGATCCAGGATCCAAGTTACCTCAGAGCCAAAAAAAACCCAAAACCTGGGTTCAGGCTTATCATATTTGTAAATTGTTTTTTCAAAGTATTTTTATTTATAAGCCATCTTATAAAATAGCTTATAAAAATCCTCAAAACACTCAGGAAAGTAACATGAGTAGAAACAGTGTCTGCTGTAATGAAGTAAGACTAAAGGAAAAATGGTCTGTCCATGTCCAAGACAAGTTAAAGAGTAACTTTCTGCCAGATAATAGATGAAATCTGTTGCAAATTTTTCTGTTGCCATTTTCATGAGGGCTTTGTTTTGTTTCTTTATTTTTCCAAAGGAATTCTGACCTTAAATATTTTTAACTGTCTTGTCATTAAGAGTTCTTAGGCATAAGGTAAAAGCTGTGGAGTTAAAACGATTGTTAGGCATGCATGCCAGAGCATAAATCTGGTTTAGGCGAGGATTTGCGTAGTTGAAAGAGTTAGCTAAGGCTTTTGAGAAAGTGCTTTCCTACATTTCTCTTAACAAACTAAAGGAGGTAAGTGGGACAAAGAAAAATATAATTAGAGGACTCCTATTCATTCAAGAGAGATGACAATTTTGCTATGGAACTAGGAAAAAATAAATTTCTGCTTATACATAAGGCACATTGGCCATGTATGCATAATACATGCACATGTTCATGTATTTTATAGTTATTTAAAAACTGCCCACATATAACTTTATAGTAAGAATAAACGTAAACATTTTTCATCTTTTGCTATGAGAGAGTGTGGAACATATAAATTTATATAACATTCTTCCTACATCAAGAACTGCAGCTCCAACTACACAGGCCAAAGGATTTCCTCCAAATGTATTAAAATGAAGGTTTTGAGCCAAAGCACTTGCAATCTCTAAAAGAAAAAGAAAACACTGATTACTCTCCCGTTGCCTTATGTTTGGTAACAGTACTTATCTGCTTAAACTTAACAGTGAAATAAAATTTGTTGTGCTTCAACACTGATTCTACTGGAGACAATGTAAGTATTCTGTGCAAAATATGACTATTTCCCAAATTATAGTGTCTGACAGATACTAAATCCAGACTTTTTCAAAAAAAGTCACACTTCTAACATATACTGTCAGTTGTTCCCTTAAACAGGCATCTACAAATTTTCTTCACTAGATTTAGCCAGTCATTTGTACGTACCAAGTAGTTGGCAAACATGCTGCCATATATACTCACAGTATTGATTAATAATTGATTAATAAAACAGTGAATTTAGTGAAGATTTTCAGCATCTATTGCTAGGTCTACCAATGACTCACATTCTTTCTTCAGTTACACAACTAACCCCATTTAAATAAAGCCTTGCACTGGTATAGCACAGCACTTGGTAAAACAAGTGAGTAATGAGAATGCAATTTATTTGTCAAAAAACAGATTGAGATGAAAATCATTAATAAAGCTCAGCTGTTTGAACACACATCTCTCCAGTAAGTAATTATTCTACAGTATATTTTGTAATTGCTCTATTTTAATCTTTAGCAGAACAGAACACTTGTACCTTTTGTTGTAACAACAGCTCCCATTGGAAAGCCATTACCAATTCCTTTTGCCAAAGTAACAATGTCGGGGACTACATCATGTGTTTGAAATCCCCAGAAATGGCTGCCCATCCGTCCAAATCCTGTCTGTACCTGTCAAAAGAAAAATCCAGAGAAATCCCTATCGCTTTCTTACATTTTACAATATGCTTTCTTTTTCTTGTCTTTCTATTAATACTGATTTGCATTAAACTGCAGCTGCATCTCGAGTCAACTAGCATAAGGTAGGATCCTTATTCAGACGGCTTTGCACAAAAGGCTATTTATTGTAATAGGGTTTTGCTTTCACATGTGAAAGAGATAACATGTCAGCACGTCTTGGGCATGGTGAGATGCACAAGCTACATCTTCCATTTCAAAAGGGAGAGGAAATGCAGTTGCTCATCACACTCCAAAATTGCAACCCCATGATTGTTGTTTTTTACTACTGCAATGTTTGAGGTATTCATCCCCATCACTTTGAAGTGTTTGCTAATATTTCAGAATAGCTTTAGCTAAGCAAATTGTATTTATAAAATATATTTGCAGAGGTACAGCAATCTCCCTTATAGAGTTTAATGTATGCAACAACACTCATAAGAGCAACTGTTATTGCGACACACCTCATAGCACAGCTGGCATTTATTAGCTGCATATTTGTAGAAATTTACTGCTCCCAAAAGATAAGGACTGAAGTCTGCTACTAACATCACCTGGGTCTAAATTCAGAATACCGCATAGCAGAATAAAGACAGTAAAAGCTGGGAGGCTCCTATGCTTGGAAAGATGCACTGTGTTAAACTTAAACTATGAAATGTATAGGATTTACTTTAGATTATTTCCAGTCTTCTGGTTTGCATTCACTTGGATTCTTTTAAGACAACTTTCAGAGGTCCCCCAAACCCTAGAGCTCTCATGTCAAAAAAACTCACTTCATCTGAAATACAAACGCCCCCTCTTTCCCGTACTAGCTGATAAGCTTCCTTTAAGAAATTTCTTGGGTACTGAACAGCTCCATTAACACCCTGCCAAGACAAAAAAAAAAGACAATGTCTTCAGAAACAGAAAATGAAACAGGAGTTCCACTATGTGACTATCCTACAGTGAAAAAAATAACAGCAGCCCTCAGGTAAGCAAGGCTGTTGTCTCAAGTTTCCGGCTTCAGCAGTGAAACTGTTTCAGGAAGTTCCTGCTCAGGTCCCTCATTCCCATTCCACAGAGCAGCTTGCACCAAGAGAACGAATCCTGTGGCCACCACTTGCTGGACATGCTAAAAACATAGTGGACAATGTGGTTGGGAAGAGGTGGAAGGGGAATTGAGTTAAAGTTTCCACAGAAATAGTAAAGAAAAAAGCCATATGAAATTTGGAAGAAGGTATTAGAAACTAAACAATAGCATGTTCCATACTTGCCACTTAAGTGCAGAAGTGTGTACATTTAATCATGATCCTCTGTTTAATTTAACCTCACAAGCAAAATTCTAGCTCCATTGAAATCAATGGCAAAAGCTGAAATTTTAAGACAGTACATCCATTCTTTCAAATACTTAAGCTATTCAAGGCATTGAAAATGTGTATGTTCGGGATATAGCTAAAGAATATCAGATTTGAATGTTTCACACTGTCTGTGCTATCACAATTGAGAAATGGCAAACTACCTACTTGAACTGGTTCAGCGATAAATCCGGCTATTGTCTTTGGCACCGAGGTATTCAGAGTATCTTTGAACTGTTCAATGTACTGGCCGTTTGCCTGACATACACCTGTTTACAGGGGAAATAGTTTAAAGGGAATTTACTTAGGATGACACAAAACTAGCTTCAAAATATGAAATTACATATCTAAGAAACAAGTACTATCTGACTGGATAGTAAACATCACCTCTCAAATACACAGTAGAAGGCTAAACATTAAAGGAGAAAGTCCCTTATTTTCTCTTAAATCTTTTATACTCTCAGGAATGCCACTACCAAAACAGCAAAACAAAGGTGCCAGGCAATAAGATGTTACACGTCATATGAGTCAGTAAGTTGTAGGTTAGAGAAAACGTTTGTAAATCACCTACATCAGCAGAAGGAATAAGCAGACACTTTCTCAGGGGTTAATAAACATCAGCATAGGACATGCGGAATCATTAGGTTAGTAGAGGTATGATGATTCTGGAGAACACAGCTGCATATGTCTATATTGAAATAAAGAACAGACCAATTAGTAGTATAGGCAATGCTCCCATTCCCTAGGGAAGGCAAAGCTAAAAAGAAAACATTCTGTTATGTATGCATGTGAATTTAAATAATAAAGAGTGCCTATTGAAACCGTGGCAAAAAATTACTGCAATTTAAGAAGAGAGCAGTAGAGGAGCTTTCATGTTGTGCGGCATCTGGAATGTTTTGCTTCATGTAAGACTTTTTGCCTATCACTGGCTTCAGGTTGTCCTTACTATTCATATTATTCCAAAAGAAAAGCTGGAGAGCTGTCAAAACTTCAGAAGCAGCAGAAAACACCAGTCAACATTTCTGTTCTTTCAGATGTGCTAAACTGAATTCCACAGCTTCCAGAGTCAATCATGACAAATGCTGGAAACAAATGCTGGGACTTTAAAAAGAAATCTGAGAATATGAGGTGATACTTGCCCAAAATTTTTCTCAGTGGGAAGAACATTCCTGAGGTTCTCTGCAACATTTTCTTTGGTTGCCCTTGCAAATACTAAACAGAGGTCTGCTTTCCTTGAGGAAGTAAATATAACCTATTTCCACAGCCCTCTAGTATTCTCCAATCTAAAAGCCAAACAGTTTTTGACATTGACCAACCTTCTGAACAGCTGCATTTTCGAACAGTTTGCACTGGAGAATCTCTACAATGGCTGCCTCCCCATGGGCCTCGAAAAACATCAGGTAACATTGTCTGTCAAGCATAAGAGAAATAGCTGCAAGATTTGATGACACCCTTTCTAAGCAATGCTTTGATCATACTTGGGGATAACTAATGAAAAAAAGCTGAAAAACAGTCTGTTAGAGTCAAAGGGCATACATAGTTCAAGTTACTTGTCTGAAGAACACTTGTGGAATAATACTAGACATTACCCTCAAGGAATATAGTTGAACAGAAACAGAAGGTTTGGAAACAACAAGTTTTGACTGCACCATCAATAGTCACTCAATTGTTGATTTCCTTTGTTTTGATCTTTAGGTTAGCAAGCAGTTTGGGTTATCTAAGAGTAATAGCAACATTTTTAGAGTTGCCAGTAGCACTTCAATGATCCTGGGTGTGACAAAACCTGCAAAATACAGGAAGGCAGGCAGACCTAGTGGAGTAAGTACAGACTGGAAATTAGGAACTCCATCCTTCTACTCCTGACTGCTGATGAAACACTGCATGACCTCAGGCAACTCATTGAGCCAGGTTGGGACACTGCTATAAAGGAGCCTTCCTACAGCCAGTGCTGTGGCTGAGCTGTCACCAGTACAGATCAGAGTAGCCAATGACAGTTTCCAGCAGACAGAAAGACATCACCGTTTGCTCAAGGGCAGAGAGGTAACATATTGCATTCATCCTCAATGTATCTTCTTAACAGTATGTCTCCTGTCTTGCTGAAATGAGTGAAATAGTTTGGGTTTTTTTTTCCCTTCCAGGGGATAACCTACTTCAGACCAGCTGAAAGCAGCTTTGCAGACTTGCCAAAACAAACATGAGAAAAGGGGTTCTAAGCATCGTTATTTTGCACCTTACATAGAATTCCATGCAAGCACCAAGCGTGAATAAAGGACTGTAAGTCAAGATCACTCCTGTTACAGCTGTCCCAACTCCAAATTAGCACAAATAACTACAGAGAGAAGGAACGGGGATCTCATCACTTGTGCTTACACAGCAGAAACAGCTACACTGGAGTTCAGTTAGTAACCATAAAGCACTCTGAGGACAGAAAATATAGTAATTGTTGAAATATTAAAATAAACTGTCAGGTACCCACATCATTAAAAAAAAAAAAAAAAAAAAAAAAAATCTCACTGTTGAACAGCCAAAGCCATTGGCAACACCATGCTTATAAAGACCAATAGATGTCAGTCCCAGGGTGCAAGAGCTGCCTCCATGGTATGCTCCTCTGTGCAAAAAAAAACAAAGCACATGAACATCACTCATTTCCAAAATAAGACTGTAGCAATATTAGTTCTGAGAAGGCATGCTTCTGAGCTATAAATTATTGGGAAAAACGTACGTTGTTACACTCAAAACAAGACAATTCGTACTGCCATTCTTTGCTCTGGTTTTGGAAGATTAATGACTGTCCATCTGCATTGGTTTCCTGAAATTGCAAATGTTAAAACCATGAGGTAATCCTTTCAAGGAGAAGAGAACAATGATTGGAACCAACAGCAATTCAGACAGTGCCTCACAAAGTTCTGGTGTAGCACCTGAGCCCTGTAGAGCAAACATCTCTGTTCTTTCAACCTCGGGAACTGCTGCTCTCTCCAACAGATGCTGCCAATCATTAAACTACAAGGTGGTTTGCTGCCAGTTTTATACACAAATCAAAAGTTCATTAATTAAAATATACAAGCAAGGTGGGTACCCAATGTTCTGATGAACACAGTAACAGAAAAATACAACTCTTCATAACAAGGCCTTTTATTCTAATATTTAAGGCTGCCTGGGATGCACAGTAAAAAGAACTGCTTACTCTGGTGCTTATATAGCACTCACCCTTGCACCACCTCTGTCATTAAGCCAGAAGAGTTGTTTATGTCCCTGTGCAGTGAACTATGGTTCAGGGATCTGGCAGAAAAATAAGACAGCAAAACAAATAAAAGTTGTTCAGCCAGCTTTCAGCCAGAGCAGCTCCCTGCTGTGGGTCACTGCACCGCTCCGTCAGAGGTACCTTTGGACCCTCACAAAGAGGGGCACTGCAGGACTGGAATGATGGAAGGAAGTAGTGATTCACACAATCACACAAAATTGTAGGCATTGGACGGAAACTCCGGAGATGCATGTTCAGACAGAACTTCCTGTGTTCCAGCTTGTGTCTGTTGTCCTTTCTCCTGTCACCATGCACTACTGAGAAGAGCTTAACCCCATCCGCTTGACACCNCCTTTCTCCTGTCACCATGCACTACTGAGAAGAGCTTAACCCCATCCTCTTGACACCCACCCTTGACATGGTTATAAGCATTGATAAGATCCCCTCTCACTCTTCTCCAGGCTAAATAGACCCAGGCTAACAGACCCTCAGCCTTTCCTCAAAGAGAGGAGCTCCATTCCCTTGATCATATTCATAGCCCTACGCTGGACTCTCTCCAGCAGTTCCCTGTTCTTCTTCAACTGGGGGGCACAGAACTGGACACAGCGCTCCAGATGGGGCCTCACCAGGGTGGAGTAGAGGGAGAGGATGACCTCCCTTGACCTGCTGGCCATGCTCTTCTTCATGCACCCCAGGAGACCACAGGCCTTGTTGGCCACATGGGCACTTTGCTGGCTCACAGTCAACCTGCTGTCCACGAGGACTCATGGTCTCTCTCCACAGACCTGCTTTCCCAGCAGGTCAGCCCCTAACCTGTACTGGTGTGTGGGATTATTCCTTCCCACGTGCAGGACCCTACACTTGCCCTTGTTGAATTTCATCCGGTTCCTTACTGCCCAACTTTCTAGTCTGTCCAGGTCTTATTGAATGGAGTCAGCCACTCCTCCCAGTTTTGTGTCATCAGCAAACTTGCTGAGGGTCTGCTGTGTCGCCTCATGCAGGTCATTGATGAATATGCTAAGACCGGACTCAGTACTGACCATTAGGGAACACCCCTAGCTACAACCTTCAACTGGACTCTGCACTGCTGATCACAACCCTCTGAGCTCTGCTGTTCAGCCAGTTCTCAGTCCATCTCACTGTCCACATCTAACCCACACTTCCTAAGCTTACCTGTGAGGATGTTATGGGAGACAGTGTCCAAAGCCTTGCTGAAGTCCAGGTAGACAAGATCCACTGCTCTACTCCCATCTATCCATCCACTCATGCCATCATGGAAGGATATCAGATTGGTCAAGCATGATTTCCCTTTAGTAAATCCATGCTGGCCACTCCCAATGACCTTTCTTTCTTCTACATGCTTAGAGATGACATCCAGGATGAGCTGTTCCATAACCTTTCCAATTGCTGAAGCCTGCTCTGGCCCTAAATGAAGATCCACCAAGGCTCACCCTGAACACAGAGATTAGACTCTTTTCTAAGTAACAAAAGCAAAAACTACAGGTTGTGTTTCGTATGCAAACTAGTCCTAATATACTGTATCAAATTTGCAACTCTTGTTTTACTCCTGTCAAATAAAATAAATTTGTAGCATTCTCCTCAGCAGATATGGGGTCGAGGAGTTCTCTATTATTTTGTGATTTAGGCATACAGAGACTGTTCACACACACAAAGGAGTTTTGTGAAGATCTATCATTATTACCTTAAACAGATGATGTCGAAGTTACGAGTATGTAGCCTTGCCATGAGGATAGCCAAATCGTTGGCTTCTGACCCACTGTTGGTTAGATAAACCACCTATGGAAGGATGCTTAGGATCAGCACAGTGCACAGTAACCACCTTCTTGTTCAGCATCAGACCATGTCACTTAACAACTTTAAGAGCTATAACCTATGACTACCACAAGGTGATTTACACTGCAATAAACTTAATGTTGTCCATACATTACAGATAAGAATAAAAATCAAGCTGATCTGCTTTGAGGGAACACAGAAAATCTTTAAGAGTCAGGTTTTCCTAAGACGGAACAGTGATTTAAAGAAAAATGCAAGTGTCTGGGTCAAACTGAGCATGACCGACTGAATAGAAATAACCTTCACATAGGTAAAAAGGGCTGTATGGCATCCCCATGTGTTAGTTACTAGGAGTGACATCCACAGACACAACTGTGGAACAGAAGAGGCAAGCAGAGCTTGCTTATTGGGAACAAATGAGAATTAAGGGGATATCCTGAATAAAAGTTCTGAGATTTGAAAACAGCTCAAATTCTAGTATCACTACTTTTAAAATTAATTTTCAGGAGTAATTGAGATTTTCCACTGCTTAAACTATGCGGATGTTTTACATTTTTAGTTTTTTTTATTTTTAAACTCTCCTTTCATTTTTTAAGATGGCAATAGCCTCACACTCTTCTGCTAACCCAATGTCATTTTACAACCAGTTTATTTTACCTGAAAACAAACACAATATTTTTCTTACTGTTTCTCAGCATATGAAATGTCACATTTATGTGGTTTATTTATTTAAATGTCAGTAAACTTTGCTACAAAGTACTTTCAACTAGTTTTCACTGTAATTTTCAGGAGAACAAGCAAATTAAGGTTGGCTACACAAAGAATAATTAACATAATCTTAGTTCCTTCAGTAATTTTTAAGCTGGCAATCCCCTTCACAGTGTCAAGTGGAGGGAGAAAACAAAGTGAATAGGAGCCTGGGATATGACGCTACTCTATGTATGGGTCTAAAGGCTTTGAGGGTCACCATGACCTCTTTATCTGACAGTCTGTAGCCCCCATACAGGTTTTCTCTCCACAGATATCATGGCTCACATTTAATAAATATTTTTATATTAAATATTTCTTACAAACAGATAGCCTTTTCTCCAGCCCCTGCTCCTGTCAGAAGCAAAGTACCTTAAGTGGATCTGGAAGAAGAGAAGTTAGCTTTTCAGCATACTCGTGGATTGACGGGTGCATGTAGATATTAGTGGTATGCCACAGGCGAGTAAGCTGTTTCTGGGTAGCCATAGTTACCTTCCTGCATGTAGCACAAGAAGAGACAAAGGGATTCAATTCAACACAGATGTGCACATATACATGCACACGCCTATCCGCTCTTAATTCTGAAAATGCAGACCCTGCGCCATTTGCCAGAGGGATGAATAAATAGACAGAATTAATGAACTATTCAAAATGTACTGTAAATTGACCTGAATATAAGACATACACGACCATTTAGTGAATCATATTCTGGTTTTAAGCTCACAGTGCCACAGACTAACAAAGAACAAACCAAACATAGCTATATCTTCCTGCGTTTTATAGTATAAATCAAACAAACTTACGGATGACAGTGACCAACAGAGACAGTGACAATTCCAGCAAAGAGATCAAGGTATCTTTTTCCTGCATAATCAAACAACCACTGCATATATCCTTGGTGCAGCAACAATGGCTTCTTGTAATACAGTCGCAGTGAAGGAGAAACATTTTGTTCACGAATCTTCTGCATATGTTCATACGGATAGGACTGAATGGAAAAAAAATAAAAATCAGTATCCCTTTACACTTTCTAAAGATCCAGACTAACGGAACTGAAGTGGATCACACAGATTACACAGTTTAAGTTTAAGATTTTTAAAAATTTTGGCACATAAACACTTTTACAAACCTCTGAAACTCAGCTTTTGAAATAAGACTGCAGTTCTGCACTTACCTCTTCATTTAAGCTTTTCAAATCAATGATTTAGCAGTAAGTTACGCAGCTACATCTATAGGTCAAATCCTGGTTGTAACATAATTGGGTTTTGCCCAAAGTAGCTAATTTTACAATCATATTTAATGCACTATTTATAGCAGATAAGCCTGAACCCAGATATAGTAATGGAGTCTTAAATTCAGTGTAGTAAGTATGACTTACTTTGTATTGCTCAGGTACAAAATCGCAAGGAGGCATTTTTGCCTGAGGGGAGACAGAACTTTTCCATTTCCGCTGCCTAAAGGCAACTGCAAAATAATAAGAGAATTATCAAAAACTTGTCAAAGTGCACATCTGAAAGTTTCTCAATAAGCTTGTTTAGACAGCACACAAACTACAATCAAAGCAAGTTTTAGGTTTGCTTTTTTTTTTTTTTTTGTCTGAGATATTTTCTTGGGGTAAAACATAATTCAGTAACATCTTTGTAAAGGCAAAATATATGTAGAGATATACGTATATGGAAGCCAGGAGCCCAAGGTGACCACAGCACAGGCACTGCTCTCAGCGATCAGGGTGCAGTCCCAACAGACATTAACAAGGTGGGCAGAGCAGGGTCCACTGAGAGCGTCCCACATAAGTGGAGAAGATTAATCAGGTCCAGGGTCCACCCAGGAAGGGTCTACCCTGGGGGTGTCCATCCAGGGAAGGCACAGGAAAAGGCCCCTGGTGAGGGCAGCCCAGAGGGCAGACAAGGTGTGCCCAGAGCCCTGATAACTCTCACTGCCGTCTTCCGTCCTCTCTCCAAAATCCTAAAACCATTACACTGTCCTACCTTTCACTTAACTGGAAGTGTAATCAAGCAGGTATCAGAAAAAGTTATCATTTAAGTATGTTCTCTTTCTGTATCCCTAACAATACCTGCTGAGAACTACACATTTATTTTTAAATGTCTAAGGTTTTAAACAGTTTCTAAAGCACATTAAAATGTAAATTATTAAGAATAAAGTTTCCCGGAACAAATCACACACGCCGCACTCCCCTTACAACCACTTCCAGCAATAACGTGGTAATTAATCATCAACAAGGGTCCAGTCTCAAAAGTCTTAATTGAAAACCCTACGTCAGAATTCCAAGGTTTTGCCTTTGGGATCTCTTTCAAGGGGATCTGACGCCGACACCAACAGCGCTCCTTCCCCCACCACGTACGAACTCGGTGCCGCAGCCAACAGCCCCTCA
>JAHREE010000378.1:1406599-1569802 GCA_033628505.1 Tringa tobata
GCGAGCCAGCAAAGTGCCCATGTGGCCAACAAGGCCTGTGGTCTCCTGGGGTGCATGAAGAAGAGCATGGCCAGCAGGTCAAGGGAGGTCATCCTCTCCCTCTACTCCACCCTGGCGAGGCCCCATCTGGAGCGCTGTGTCCAGTTCTGTGCCCCCCAGTTGAAGAAGGACAGGGAACCGCTGGAGAGAGTCCAGCGTAGGGCTATGAAGATGATCAAGGGAATGGAGCTCCTCTCTTATGAGGAAAGGCTGAGGGTCCTGGGTCTATATGGCCTGGAGAAGAGTGAGAGGGGATCTTATCAATGCTTATAACCATGTCAAGGGTGGGTGTCAAGCAGGTAGGGCCAGACTTTTCAGTGGTGCCCAGCAAGAGACAACAGGCACAAACTGGGGCACAGGAAATTCCATCTTAAAAGGAGGAGAAGCTTTTTTACTTTGAGGGTGCCAGAGCACTGGAACAGGCTGCCCGGAGAGGTTGTGGAGTCTTCTTCTTTGGAGATACTCAAAATCCACCTGGCTGCGTTACTGTGTAGCCTAGCCTGCCCTACATTTGGTAGTGGGAGTTGGACTAGATGATCTCCAAAGGTCCTTTCCAACCCTTACCATTCTGTGATTCTGCGTAAAAGCAGGATGCTCTCTCTTGCCTGCCAGTGCCTCACAACACTAAAAGAAATCAGATTTGTGATGGCGTTCCATGGAGCGGTAACTAGCATTCACTGTAACTAGACACAATTGCCAGTGAAAGACATTTCACAATGATTTTGGCAACCCTGGATGCTCCTAAGGCAGAAGATTGAGTAGTATCTTCACCTACCCTGAGAGGCAGTCCTACTTTTGCGGAAAAACTGCCTGATCTTGCCGCATTGGGTCAGAGATTTGTGCTTTCTACTAACAGGGCAGTGCTTACATACCTTTGTGATGTCTAAAGAACAAAGTTAAAATTTTATCAAGAAGTTTCAGTTGGGACACGGCTGAGGCATCAAGGAATGTACCTAACCTATTTGAAATGAGAAAATGTGTCTTATATGTTCCTTTGGAGCTGCTGACTTAGGCAGAAGATGACAAAAATTGTAACTTGTGAACCAAATTGGAGCCAAGAGTGTATCCCAAACTAACTTTGGGTAATTATAAAACTAAAATACACACCCCTTTGTGAATAATGAGCGTGCTAATCAGGTAACCTCCCTAAATGTTTTAAACATGAGCTTAGATGCATAACTGGAGTGCTGAATGAATCATTGTATTTTATTGTCATAAGCACTGGGCAGTTTGAAAGGTGAGGTGAGCTGGCTGCTGTTAGGAGCCTGGCACCCAGTTTTGCAGAACTGAAATAAAAACCAATACCTCAACTCATTGTGTTGGCTCTTGCACATTGGGTGAAGAACCCTCATTTAGGGACAACATTAGGACTCCCAAATGCTCAACCTTTCTCAATCAGACTTTACTTTTGCTAATTTCAAATCCCTGAATTTCAGTGACATAGATAAATTTCATCAGCACAAAGTGCCGTAAAGGAGCATGAGTATAAATGTTGTGACCTGTTGCATGAGCCGTCTGTGTTAACTGTTTCAGCTGCTTGGTGCATGTGAAGTGGGTTAAGCACATCTTTCACAGAGCCTTCCACATGCGCCACAGCAGGAGCCCATCCTACCGACTGTGCTGGACATCTGGCTTTTCCTTTTTCTTTTTACAGGCTATATACTAGAATTGTTATATTTCATGAAGAAAGCTAGAATTTGTGAATTTTGTTCAAGAACTTTTATTAACTGAAATGTGAACACCATTGCAGAGAGATTTTACATTGACAAAAGACTGAAAAGTACATCAGAAAGCTACAGACTTCAGGACAATATTGATCTTACAAGTGAAAAGGCTAACAGATTTTAAAGCCAGCATTTTTAATATTAAGAACTTAAAAAATACATTTTAAAGCATTTTCCTTCAGATACACTTAGAAACAAAGAATTCCTGAGCAACTATTTTCATACCAGTATTTTCCAACCAATGTACATACTGCATATGAAATCTACTTTCTATAATTTCTTAAATTTTAGAAATTTACAAAACATTTGGATCTGGTTCATAGAATAATTGTGCTTCAAGTCACTCTGTTGCTACAGTAATGACAATACGATAACTTGAATGTTCCAGATTGCGTATAAATTCTGAAATTGTAGTGGAAAAAAATGACTAGCTTGTATCGCAAGGCGAGCAATGAAATGGTTTCTGTAAATGGAAATAAGTTTCCTTTAAATATTGGATGATCTCTTTCTCTGCTGGAAAGGATGTTGTTTATTCTGCATATTACTCAGAACATGGAATTTAGTTTATAAATATGTGTCTTTGAGAGACCTGCTGGCACAATTAAAGGCAAGGGTTTTCCGGAGATGACTACTTGCACTTCACAACGTGGCAGAAATACAATTAGCTAATGACTGCTGACATGTTTTTTTCTGGGTAGTACTTTTTCAGACCAGCACCCTCAGTATTGCTGTATTTTACACCAGGACTAAAAAAATATATGAAGCACAATATAAAGATTTCAGAAGCCCAGATAGTGTTGAGTATCTCTGAACAATATAGTCCATATATGGAACTGCTGTTTGTGTTATGCCAGATGATGAATGGTATTTGTACTTGGAAAAAAAAACCAAATTACTTTTTAAGATGAAAAATAAACAACACTAAAGCAGCCCAGGAGCTCTTTCTGAGTGTAGCTGAGCAGTAGTTTCCCCTTCCTTTTGGAATGAAGGATACAGGGATGAGAATTATGAGTAGTCTACAACATTATGAATAGTAAAAAATATGATTTGACATCATTCTCTTTCTGCATGGATTCTGCATGTAGAAAAATCTGCCTCTTCCAAGACATGTACAATTTTCTGTCCTACTGAAGCGATATTTTCTACAAGTGACTTCTACAAAGATTTCTAGCATCCTGTAAAAATTCTACTCGGTGCTACATGTCTGTAAAACTGACCACTGCAGTCTTTGTAGGAATTGAAGTAAAATCTTTCCATTTTTACTGATGTCAAAATGAGGTGAAGGTACTCAGCAGCTCACAAAAACAGACCCAAAAGCAGCATTGTCCAAAAAAATATGTTAAATAAAGACAAGTTCCAAGACAAGCAGCATCACAAAGTAGAACAGGACATTAAACCTTCCAAAAGTAAAAGAGGAAGATGTAAAAAAATACTTCCTTATGTCTAACTGCTCTACACACTATCATCTTGAATATAAGCCCAGCTTTTAGCATATCAGCACTGCACAACTAATTCAGATATTTTTCTAAATTACTTTTGACAGATATAATAGTTTCTCTTTAAGTCTTAGCTTACATGGGAGAGATGTGTTTTAAGCCTGACTTGGTAATTTTCCAAATTTATCACCAAGACAGGGAGTTTCTAATTAAGGAAAAATGTTAACAGATACATTTTCACAGATACAAACTAAACAATGCCCAGAAATGCCAAGAGATGATGTAGTAGTATCCCCAAGTATTTTTTCTCTTGGAGCTTCTAGGTCATTATGTTACTTTTAATAAATAAAAATAGAAAAATGCTTAACAATGATAGGCAAATGTGTGAAACAATGTAAATGGATGAATACACCTCATCTGTAGATCTGTCTGAAAAATTGAAGGTTGCTTTTAAAAACAGCACGGTGCACTTTATTTCTCTTGTTTGTTTTTGTTTTTGTTTTTTTTTTTGTTTTCCCTTAGGAATGTAGAAAATGCAACCACAGATCAGATGAGGGGTTCACTTCTTCAAGTATTCTGTTTGCCAGGGACCAATGTGTGTAACTGATAGAAAGTGAATGACCACTTCTCATGTATAGGACTATTTCTACTCATAGTAGAAGCTGATCTACTCTACTCAGCTGATCCACAGTAGCTGATTTCAGCATTTTGCCAACTCTTCCAGCCTTTAATAGGGCTTTACTACTTTTGTGGACTATGTCAGGTAGCTGTGCGTATTCACACCTTTGATATAAAAGCATTTTCTTCTGTCCTTTTTTTTTTTTTTTTTAACAAACATATTTGTCACTCCTCTCAGTTCTACTCATTTTTTCCTATCTGCTCTTACATTTGATTCTTTTGCTTCCATTTTCTGTTGTCCCTTCCTTTCTTCCCAGTTGTAGTCAAAATGCAGGTTTACCCCCTCTGATTTCTCTAATTATCTACCTGCGTACCATCCTGTAGTGACTGTATTCCTCTTCCATTCTGCCACGTGCAGCAACCGTGTCCCCCTCTCCCATCATTAAGCTCTTTTTCTATGCCCATATATTACCTATTTCTGTATCCCATTTATCTTTAATCTCCTGCTCAACATACACAGGGAAGATGAAAAAATTCCCTGATTTACTTCAAAATGTTTTTCAAGGCAGGGCTGCAATATTGTTCTAATTAATGTAATTCGGTCCATCTTTCCACACCCACAGGAACTGGAGTCTGGATTTAGTATGAGGGTTTGAGATACCTGAGAGCAGAGCTAGTCTCCATTGTCAGTCATTTAGGGACAGAGCCTGAAGATTTACTTCTCAGGAACTCAGCTGAAAACAGGTCTTTCTAAATAGCAGGCATTGATAAATACTTAGTTCCATTGCTGAGATCCGGAATCAAAGCATCTCTGACAACTCAGCTCATTCAGTCCTAGTGAGCTGGGTGCACGGGCAGTGGCAAAAAAATTTTCAGCCCAGGAAAGGGACTGACGCTTGGCTGCCAAATTGGTCAGTATGGCTTTCCCTATGAGACAGAAATTTCTGTTATTTTTTTCATAATAAAAACATTTCATTTTGCTACATATCTCAAATATCCCACCCTAGTACTACCAGTGCAACACAAGTGATGATTCTATGACAAGCTGTTAGTCAGCAAAAATAATTTAAGCAAGTAAGATTTTTTGTAATCTTGATAGAATGATTCACAATTTGACGCACAAAGTAAAATGTTTTTGTCTGCCTTTTTAAAGGGAGGAAAAAAAATCTGAGGTAGCAATTCTTTGAGAATATGATGCCTGGTCTCATGACACTTTTTCTTTTCAGTTATCCTTATGGCTTTGTAGAAGATGTCTAATATCTATCAACTGGATCAGATCCTTGCAGAACACCTTCAAATTGTTTACAGTTAATGAAAAATTATGAAATACATTTACAGGCTTCATGAAATGATCCCCATGTATACAATGCTTCAGAAATCACAAAAAACATTCTGCTTATTCATTTTTAACACCTGCTGTTACTACACTTTAAATACTTAAATGACATTTAAAGCAACTGTGTATTTTCCAGCCATCTAACCAGACACATAAACACATATACCACAGCATTCACTGCTTTAACATAAATCAGTTATCATTACATACTAATTTTACAGTTTGTTACATAAACACATATAACCTCTTACTAGTATTATATAAGGTCAGTTTACTGCCTTTTTATTTAATAATCTTTGTAGTTATGTAGTATCCTCCAGACCATCCTTCAAGCTCGCACTTTATGGGACAGTGAGTTTTGGGAGCATGTTTCCCACTTCAATAAGTTGTATTTCTTTAAAAGTCAGGAATATTACACTAAAATTGTACATCAAATATGTCTCTGCTAAAGAAAAAAGTCTATCTAGAAAATTTAAGGTTATGAATCACATTTGTCAATACTGAAGAAAAACTGTTAATAAAATTAGTCCGAGTCCAAAGAAAAGGTAATTAATTAAAAATATATATATTCAATGTTATTAATTTCATAAAATTAATGACTTCTGAAGAGTCTTTATGCTTCCTTTTAGGGCTTTTATGGTACTAAAAAGTAATTCACACTAAGTGACATATTCATAAATTTGACATTGAAAACTTCATTCAAACTTTTCAAATATTTACTCTAAGTGAGAAATTTGACTAGTAGGGCAAGAGCCAGAGGGCTAATCCCTGTTCCTGGGGTAAATTCTGTTACATACTTCATTCCTCTGTATATCAAAGGAGGCGTCAACAGCTTGTTATTGCCCACTGGTGTGTCATAATCTTAAAACAATCGACTGTGTGCAATTGCTGCAAAATCTCATCTATTTCCTAATAAAAAGCTATTTCCTAAAGAGCTGCAGACAAAGTTATTGTTGGAAACAAAAAAGTATTTGAACATCCAAAGCCCAAAAACTTAGCTGAAGGTTATTCTGATTTTACATAACACTAGCTTACTCTCTTCCTAATGTACTTTCAGATGTTAAAGGCCACTTTCAGAAAGTGTTGCTCCCACAGTGGGAGTAACAAGGTATTTTGGAAAATAAAAGCAAATCCAAGGGAAAAATAAGTAACCTGCACATTTGTTCAGCTCAAAGAATGAAATATATTTATGAAAATTGTGTTCAAATTGTATTTAGCTAGCAAATCCCTCAGAAAGCTTAGCTACCTCAGACCAGCGAGCAAATGCACCTTTTCCACTCTGGCTGAACTTCCCTTTTCACAGAAAGCCATGATGATTTGGCATGTTGAGACGTTCATCAGCAAAGGTGGGAGAGAATCTACATCTCATAATGTAACTCAGGCTGCAGCTATTTTGCAGCTTCAGTACCAATTTATGGCAAAGTGTAGAAACTCTTCCACTCAGTTCTGTTTCTGTGTGGATTACTGGAAGTATACATATAGAAACCTACAGTTAGGCAGGATGAATTGTACACTTAAAATCTGCTAAAGGTTGTGTCTGTTTGCCTCAGGTCCAAAGTAACCAGTCAGCCTGCTGCTGACACCTTATCCATACTTTCTTCAGCTTACAACATCTGTGTAGTCACCTGTGTTTTACCCTAGGAAGCCCAGAAAGAAACCCCTAAGAAATCCACTACATAAGGAAAATCTTTGGGCTTGTGGCTTGATAAGATTCTATAGCCTCTATGCATCACCAGATGCACTGCAGGAGGCCTTTAGCAGCATGTCTTTACGCACAGCATTAGGAGTAGAAAAAAACAGCTTGGCTCAGATATGGCTGTGTAAAGAAAGAGAATGTGTCTGATCTGGATCAGCTCTGATAGGTTCGGTCAGAAAACTGAAGTGTAAATGTAGCAGTGTCAGAAGGAGTATATTATCAGCTTGCCTACATGCACACACACAAGTTGCTGCAAAACATTCCAGTTTTGACTGATAAATTAATAATTCTTTGCAGTACTTTTAGTGTCCTTAGAAAATTTGTAAGATATACTACAAATGTTATACTAAAATTGTCCCGTTAACTGTAACTAAATAAAATGTTATGTTTGGCTGCTCTGTGGAGTAGCCACTGCATGTCTTCAAGTGTTAGATAAGTGGCTGAATTAAGAATCTAGGATAGCTGCCTACACATTCAGCAGAGCATCCAGACTGTTCTGATCAACCTCTGGAAGCAGCACGACACTGCCGGTATAGAGAGCACAGGCTTTAAATTTGATGCCTAAAGTAAGTGTAACAGTATACACTAACACATACATTTACAGACACACAGATAACTAGTTATATTGTAAAGTCCTGCCAGTGGAAGGGCTAGACAGCTCGATTGATCTGTACTTGAACAGTTCCATGGTGTGAAAGTAGACGGTGAGAATCTGATTTTCCAAACTAGATGTGGCCTTCTGGGACCTTCAAAATCTGACATTCTCTTTTGGCTAGCTCTGCAGCAGGTTACCTGATACTGCAGGAAGGTTGGCTCAGTGCATAAAACCATGCAAAGCTGGAGAAATGTAAAGCTGTCCAGGAAAGACAAGAATAGAGGAGATAGCAAATACACTTTCCTTCAGATGTACAGTACAGTTTCCCTTACCTGACGTTTCCAATATCCCCTGAAGCTAGTGATGCTGGCTAAGTGCTTGGCCCAGTTTTATCCAGTCATCACTTGGTCATACTTTCTTGGAGTAAATTAAACTTTTGTTTCAAGAAGGAAGGACCACAGTCAGTTCAGAGCCATTCCAGTATTGTTTTGATTTCACCTTCGGTTGCATGGGATATGAGAAATCCTCACTGTTCCCACTGCTCTTCTGGGGACATCTGGCCAGCCCAGGTACAGCGGGCTCCTTTCCTCATTCCCACCACTCTCAGTAGAGCTCTGACTCAGACTTTATGCCTCATATCTTTGACTTTGGAGGCTGAATTCCAACATTGATGTTGAGTTCATTATGAAAAATCTGACTTCAAACTTTCCTTCCAGGCTCAGAGAAAAGTGCAATGTCTAAGAATGCAGGAGAACACCATCCATGATTGGCATCAGAGTACAAATTCAGTGGGAAAGAAGCTTTGCTTTCAAAACCTAGATTGTATTTTAATTTTATAATTACAGGTGATAAAAAACAAGTGAAATAAATAATTTACAATTAAAATAGTAATACATCTGCAATATATTAGAAATATAGCTTAAAAATTACTTCATATTCTTAATTAGTATAAAGTTTAATTTTATGCTTTGTATAGAAATGGTAGCTTCACTTCTTACCACTGTCTCAGCAGAAGGAAACATAAAAGTTCCGAAGTAGCTAAATAGCACTGGGAAATTAAAAAATATTCATTTTGGGGTTTTTTGGTAATAGAAAAATAGCCTTTAAAATACATTGTTAAACATATGGGCTTGTACTAAAGTAGAGTTGTATATTATATACAGTAAGGCAGTATAACAAATATTGTCCTGCTATTTTTTCATATTTGGTTTGATTGGAGCAGGATATGAGTGGAATGCAGTTGTCCCTCACATTGAAACAGCAAAAATATATTTAGAAGAATTTGTTATTTTACTGTGATTGTTGAATATATTCTCTTTTATATATGATTTGTCATATATGAGAGCTCCTTTTTTCTTAAGGATTGAAAAAAAAACATAAAGGATACTTAATCTAGTGTCAGAATGCATTCAGAAGAAAATACATTGTAGATCAGAATGCTGTTATGCAATTTATCCAATTTAGGAACTGCTCAGATCACTATGGTTTACTGACTGACTCATAACAATTTTTATGTTTGTTGAATCTGCAGTATTCCCTCAGGTTTAATCAACTAATAGAAAATCCACAGAGCTGAATAATTAGTTTACAATGTATTTTTCATGGCAGATAGTATTCATTCCCTCATTTCCCTGTGTCAGAAATGTGTTAATGATCCAAGGTTTACTTCCATGATTATTACCTCAACCCACAGTTTCTTTTAGTCTCTGTATAAAACACATCGGAGGCTAGGCTTTTTTAAGGAACTATTTGCTATGTGCTGTTTTGTTTTACTAAGTATGTACTGCACTAACTACTAGTTATTTAAAGGACGGCATAAAGGAAGATGGGTCCATGTACTCTGATCCATTGGTCTCTCTTACGCACTCGCTTGGAGGTGTCAGACAATAGCTCATATTTTTCTCAGCTTGACCTTGCTGAAGGTTCGGAGACATTTCCGTTGCAGCTTCTTGAGACACAGATGTGTGCTGAATGCATGAATCTGGCATTAATACTAGAATATTATGGTCCACAACTGTCGAGACCTTGGTATATTCTTTGCTGGTTCCTGGAACAGTGTATTTTTTGGTCTTTCCGCTATTTTCTTTATGTTTCAGTAATACTGCTGGCTCATCTTGTCTGACTTTGTGAACTTCTACATAATCCATTAGTTTAGGATTCAAAAATGGTGACTTGTCATTAGGTCTGTTTTGTTTGACCTGCACTGTGGTTTGGTCAGTTTTGGAATGCAAATTCTCCATCTCTCTCTGCTTTTCCGTGTCGTTGTGGACAGTTTCAGTGATCGGAAATTGTGATTGATGCTTTTCTTCATTTCCCACCAAAACCGGTGCAATGTTCACATTTGTAGTATTCAGTGTTATCTTATGTGCATCTACAGTACTGTGGTAGGCAAACGTAGGAGGCTGATTATTAGGTAACTGAGCTGCAGGCCACGTGGACGATTTTGTACTGTCATTGTTAAAAAGGAGCGTTTTCTGTTCTGAAGCTATGCACTGAGTTTCCCAGCTCCTTTTTCCTCCTTTATTTTCTTGAACATCTCTAACATCTGGTGTTTGAAGTGTTGATGGAAGGGTGCGGCACTCCCTGCACTTCTCAGAAAGAAGAGAAGGGCTATCACAGCTCCCTCGGCCTGAGTCACTGTCTGTTTCCTTGGGTATCATTTTTGCATTTTTACTGGGATGACCATTGGTATGGCTTGGCATGAGTTGCTGATCCTCACTGTCCTCTACCTCCAGATACTCTATCAGTAGTTCCTCACAGTCTGATGTTGGAGGGAAACCATGGCAACCAAGAGCACTCAATAATTCTTCAGATTTTCCTGTCTAAGGGCACAATAAATAAGATATATTGTTTAACCATTAACCTTAGGGTTTATTTGACTAGAACAATTGTGAACAACCTACATATTGAATATACAGATACTTTAATATTTATATCACTAGACCTAACCTGCTGCAGCAATTAGTGGAAAAACAGAAGAAAATTTCTTGAGTTCCCTCAGTGGGGAGACATAATCCCAGAATTCATGTTTCTAAATGGGAGGACTAGGGAGCTTTTGGCAGGTACTGGTTTCACGGGCTTAACAAGAAGGAAATGGAGGAGAATAATAGAGCAGCCATGTCCTGTCTTCTCAGCATGGCAAGAGACTGTGGAGAGCTATTTCCATAAGAGCTACTAGGAAGATCACACGTGCATTGGCTCTTGTGGTGTCCCAGGGAACACCTGCGGTCACAAACCCTGTTCTCAAATGCCTTTCTACCCCTAGTGCAAGGCAAGACACTGCCTCACTCATACCTTCCACACAATCAACCTGAAAGTGTTGCTTATTTTTAACATTGATTAAATTAATTGAAGCTGGCTTATACTTTATTAAGGTAATTTTGTTTGCTAGTACATAGTTTGGGAAAGTAAGTAATGGTAANCTTTATTAAGGTAATTTTGTTTGCTAGTACATAGTTTGGGAAAGTAATGGTAAATTCTTTTGTTGCTATCAGTGGTACTCACCTCTAAGAGATGTGTATCTATGCCTTTTATTTTTGGTCCTGGAACTGGTGGTAGGATAAAGGCTATCATTCTAAAAAAACAGAACAAATACACAAGGTATAAGTATGGGCCCTGTGTCTCTATTTGTTCCCCATTTCCTCAGAATATGACTGATATTTTAAACATTTCTCCCATATCTGATACCTCCCTGTTGGACTTCTGTTTCCTGTCTACCTCTCAAGACAAGTAATTTACAAATCCAGTTACAGTTCGTTTAAGTTACCCTTACATGGTTTTATAAGAAAGAGAACAGTGTAAGCTCTTCAACTGGAAAAGTAACACTGCTAATTTCCTTCTATTCTCCTTTGTCCCTTAATCTTCAGTTCTATAATATCTATGTAACTTCATCGCTGGCCAAGAAATGGCTATGAGGGGCAAAATTCAGGAGGGCTAGTGGGCCTTTATGTACATACTTGACTGTCAGCTGACTGCTACCACAAAGGATTTATGATGAATGACTTCTGATGACTTTGCCATCAACAGTTTCTATCTCTTTCTTTTACTCAGCCAGCATTTTTTGCAAGATTTGTACAAAAGTTATAATCTTTGTTAACATCTTCTTCTTTCAGATTTGATTGAAATTAGCCAGCATTCTAATAAATCATCTGAGGAATTGACAGACATGTAGGCAGAAAGACAACTTCATAATATAACCTTGTTTTTTTTAGGGAATTAGGGCAAAAACAAAAGGTGTGTCTTCTGAAGGAGTAGGGATACTCCAAATGATGTTTGCTGAATACTTACATGGCTAATCAAGATGATCAGATCTAATAGTGACATGTCTTCATGAAATGAGAATTTAATCTGATTTCTCTAACAAACAAAAATACCTCTTTATCAACTGTGAATTGAAAGTCAAATACCTGTAACTTCTAGTTTATAAGAGAACACAAAACCTACGGGAAATTCAATCAAATGTTGGCAGTCTATTTTTGAAAAGTTTGCTGAGATTTTCATCTCCATCTAATTGCAAAATTGGTGACTTACCTGTACCCTTTCAAAACCATTGTCCAGCTCATGATTAAACATATAAGAGAGGACAAGACACCAACGACGATCCACACAACCATATCTTTTACTCTGAAATCTAGGAAACAAAGATAATTATTTAAGGATATACATCCAGCATACGTATAACCAGCATGCAAAAAAAGTCTCAAATTACTTTTATTTTAAAAATTGGTATAAACTGAGACATTTGGTGTTGAATCTAGAGGCTCTTACTAGCATAGATGGATCTCAACAACCATTGTAATATCTCATAATAAATTACTTTTTATTAATGGCACTGTGCAGGACATAAACTCCATTGGAAAAATAACACAAAAATGTATGAAGAGTCAAATTTTGTCAGAGCCAGTTATAGCAATAGGGTTCAAATCCAACTATGCCAATACTGTAATCATTTCATTATCAGATACATATCATACAATTAATTAAATGGTGCGTTAAATGATCTAGGGCTAGATTTTTTTAAGGATTTCTATTGTAATATGACACTTTTTACATTGAAGTGTTTATTTCAGTTTTTTTCCAGATACAGTAAAGAGCTGTTACTGTCTGAAGACAGTCACTCTTTGTTGTCTATGTAGCAGTTTCAATGCAGTTACTGGTATTCTTTTAATTAAAAACTACCATCATGAGAACAAATGAGGCAATAAACAGAAAGGACATAGTTTAAATAAGTAAAGAAATTGATTCTCCTTTTTACCTTCAAAAAGTAATGAAGGGGAAAGCTAATTGGAATACAGTTACCTCAGCAATGATGTTCTTACTTGTCCTAGGGAAACTATGGGATGTCAACCTGCATGGGTGGCACAAACAGCAAGCGCAAGTACTACATGAATAACAATTACTGAAGGGATGCCTTGCCACTCACCAGTAGGGATCTGAATATACTTTTCAGAGCTCCATTCACTCCATGATCCATGGTGGTCTGGTTTGCAGTGAATCTGTACAATATACTTCTTTCCAGGATTTAAACTAAACATTTTATATTGTGTTTGCTGTCCAACAAAAATAGTCTGGAAATTAAATAAAAATCATGAAATTGCATATAAAATTGAGACATTTTTCTATGATTTCTATGAAAATCACAGCTAGGTTTGAGGCTTGATAACCAAATTAGGAATACAGATCAAATTTGGATAGCTTCCTAGTAATTGTTGTGGAGTCATGGAATAACAGTACATTTGGTTTATCTGTATAATTCAGCTTTGTGACATAATTCAGTGGGAATGAGATATGGCTCCAATATACCGTGCAAATTAGATTACTACAGAAACACATGGTGAGCACATGGCAAATAGGGAGGAACTGCGGGAACTGAAATGGTGAGTGGAGGAGAAGGAGGCAAGAAACAGAGGTGGGGGAAGAAAATGTGGAGAGAAAAGGAGTTGGTAGAACTGCACAGGATGGTAAAAAGTGGATCTTGCAACAGCCAGGACGCTGGGAAGCACAGTAGCAGGGGGGATGGGAGAGGACGTACAGAGACAACTGGGAAGTATTGCAGCAGACTGGAATGGGAGGCAGCCAAATTTCAACAGCTTAATTTTCGTAGCCACATAATAATAATTGTGTATAGCCAGGACCTGGAGTTCAAACAACTGGCTGGCAAACTAAAGACTATTACCTAATGGCTATTTGTACAAATTTAAATGATTTTACATAATGTCACTGAGCTTTCTGCTACCTAAGAAGTGTTTGTGGTTAAGAACAAATTATCACAAAAGAAACCTGACTAAATGAGGACAAACCATTTAAGCTGTAATGCCAATATGGTTAATACATAATGGCCACAATTACAAATAAGTACTTTATCACCTGCTACCACACGACAGCATCTGAGATACCAGTATTCTCAGTAGGAAATTGTAGATTACACAAGCACTTTTGAAAAATTATGAACTATTCAGTGTGCCTGCTTCATTACATTCAGGCATGGGACCTGGCATACAAAATCAAATTGATCAGAAAACATCATCTATCAAAAACTTGTAGCATCCTTACCTCCCATTCCTCTCCTTCTTCAGGCTTTAGTCGCAACTCGTATTCAAGGGTAAGCCAACCAGATCTGACATCAGCCAGTGGGGGTGGAGACCATGTCAAGACCAGGTATGGTTTTCTATTTATTGGCTTTTTTAATTCCAGAGTTACATTCACAGGAGGATCTGGCTGCACTGTTAAAATAAAAGAAGTGACAATAAGAGTCTAAGTTATTTTTTTCTTGCATTTTAGGAAGAAATATAAAATGGTGTGAGTGGTGAGTTGCCACCTCCATTGTGTCTAGTAATCTAGAACTGGTGCTGGAATGCAGGGATCAAGAGTTTCCTGATAAAGTAAGCATGGATTTATAAATTTTAAGAAAAACTTGAAGAACAGTAAATACGTTGAGATGATGTTGAGATTTGCCTTAATCATTTATCACCAGAAATAATTTTTTCTTACATTGACATTTATTGTTGCTTTTCCCCACAAAAAAGTTGAGATCTTTAGTGCAGTGTTATGAAAGTTGTGTTTTACCATAATCTTGTCAAAGTTGCCATATATATTTAGGAATGCTGGAAACACAGATATAGCTGATGAAATTTGCCTCTCACTTCCCCCATCTTTTACATTCAGAAAACACAACAGCATAATCCCTACATGCGTATGTAAGGATATTTAGAAATAAAGCAAACCAGTAACATTAAAGCCCTGTCTATATCTCAAAAATACACCAAAATGGAACACAGGTTTCTGCTACAATCAGGCTTGCAGCTTCCTCAGTTCAGCGGTAGAGCTTCTGCATGTCATATATGTATTTTACCGCTGACTTATGCAAAGCTTCATCATGTAAGTTGTCAGGGCATGGAGGAAAATGTAAAGCCTTTCATCCAGCAGCCCTTTTCCAGTTCCCAGACAGCCAGATTTTTGGTAACAAAATGTTTATTGGTGATAATATTCCGTTCCCTTAGGAAAACACCTAAATACTTTTCCACAGTCACACTGTGGAAAAAAGTCTGAGAAAAGAGATTATTAGTACACCGGTATAAAAAGCACTAATTCAGCTTTTCTAGGGTCTGAAAACTACTTTTAGGTAATCAAATTTAAATATTATTCGTTAAACGATGAATTTTATTTCAGTTGCTGGTAGGGTGGAAAAAAGATTTTAGCTGGATGACATTTGAGGGTTTGACTGAAAGAAATATGGAAAACCAATAAATGGTTCTCTGAATGCAGTTTTAAAGCTTTTAACATTTTAGGCTTCCTGTGAATGAAATGGTAAAGGGATGAATATTGATTTATTGTTACACCAGATAAGATCTTATTTGTTTTCACAAGTTTTGAACTTGGATATAATACTACAGATGAGAGCAGCTGAAATTAAAATTTTTGTGCTGAAATCCATAATTTTGAATTATTTGGTGTCACAGAAAGTACTTCTTATCTCTTACCTATGTAAGTCACATCCACATAATGAGGATCAGAGATGTTACTTCCCATTTCATTAGTTGCCCTCACAGTAATATTGTATATTGTCCAGAAAGAGGTATGCTTTTTATCGAAGTAGCATGAATTGGGGCCCGCAGTTCTGTAATCTGGACATTCATAAACTTGTTCTTCTCTGAAATGGACAAATCACAGCGATTAGATTACACAGACTAAACCACCTGACTTTGGTTACTATTAGTTCAGCAATATTTTGGGCTAGATCAGGTTTTTCATGCCTGGCAATGTGAAGAAAATCAGAAAACTGCTTTCAGACAAATGAGTCACTAGAAAATTCCAGAGACTGGATTAAACATTTTCCCCCCAAAATAAAGTCTAGAAAGCCTGAAGAATTTAGGCTGCTATAGATACAGCAGTGTGCTAGCAGAGTGCAGTTCTTGCTTTTCTGAATGCCATTGTCCCACTACACAGCCTTTACGAGCTCCAGAGAACCGGCAGAACTGATTGCTAAAGTCTTCTAACCCATCTGTTAAAAACTGAGTATTTCCAATGTTCATTTCACACTTACGTGAGTTCTGTATATTACATTAATATACTTTCAGAATCTATTTTGGTCTTTCATCACCCATTCCTCAAAAACCCCTACTTTATATCTGTCCTCCAAATCCATTCCCAAGCTTCCCAAAACGGGCAGAGACAGGACAGAAGTTGAGCATGTAGTACTTGTTTCCCAGCTCCTCTGAGATGCACAATAACAAAAGTTAAAGTTGTGGATGTCTACATCACACTCCACCCTGGCTGGCTGGACCAGTATCTGTCTTTTTCCGCTAAGACCTGTCTGATGCTGACAAGTCCAGAGTTTAGCTTCCAGTTAGATCAGTACAAGGTTGACTAGTGCTGAGTGAATGAAAAATAGTTTGCAACACCCAAACAAAATATTGAATACGCCATTAAAACGAAAGTTCAGCACGGTCTAAGTTCCAAGACCAAGATTACTGCAGAAGCCAGGAGGTATTCATGGCCTATAAATAGCTGTGCAAAATAAGCATTATCAGAAGATACAAATTTTAATACCTGGTCATTTTGGAAAGCTTTATTTCTGGGGCTGCATGGCCAAAGAGCTACAGGACTGTGCATTTGTACTGCATACCATTACGCAGTTGCTGCACCATGGCAACTTACATGGCAGTCTATCTTTCAAGGCAGAATAATTCACAAACATTTGAAAAACTTGACACTATAAAGAGATCCTGTTTCAACCTTAAATATGCTGCTGATTGTGCTATTCCAGAATATGTCACTTGGGCAAAAACATGTGCCATGGAAAATGACATCTAAATACAAAACTAATCAGGATTGTTTTTCCAGGTCCTTCCAATAAAATACTGAATAATTATACACAACTTATTACCCTTCTTTGCTGTAAAGCAAAGTGTAGTTAGTAGGATAGCCTCCATCCGAACCAGGTTTCCACCAACAAGTAAATGTTTCCTTCTCTGGAGAACGGCATTTTACTATGGTCGGCTTTTCAGGAGGTGACTCTCCTGTAAGAGATAAATAAATGAACTAATTAGTGAGTTTAATCCTTTAGGTCAACTCTGAATTCATAGAACAATATCAAGCAGAGAACAGAAAAATATTTCTTCTTCTACAAGGAAAGAAACCGTTTTGTTTTGCATTAGCATAGGAGAGGAAGGACGATTCAGTGGTTAGAGCAGCAGCCTGCTACTTTGACGTGGATGCAAAATCCTTTCCCACTGCAGCTATGCTGAGGAAATATGTTTTAGTTTCCTGGCTGTCGATGTTCTCTGTCTCTAGACTTGGTAAGGGGTGCTCAAATACTGTCATAGCTGGTTCTATAAAATGATTTAAAATACACTCTACTATCCAAAGTATTTTCTACATAAACCAATTTTCCTTCCAAAAATGTGTTTTTAAGATGCTTCTGAATGTTCAAAAAATATGCTGTCATTTGTTTTGGCTTTTACAGGAAAAAAAAAGGAAGACTGTAAGTGTTTGTCCATTTGTTTATGTTCTTGCCAGTAATTCTCTTCTGAAGTACCTACGCTGAGCTGATTCCAAAGATACAAAGAAGCAGCTCTCATATTTCTTTGTAAAGTAATGTTATGCTCAGTAGTCAGGCTACTTTCATGATTGCTGCCAAGCAATTTATAATTATTTGGATTCCTGATGATGTTTTTATAGACTCAAGCAAAGCACTTAGAGTAGGGCAGAGGAAAATGTTTAAATTTTGAATAGGCTGATGCTAGTCAAAAGCTTGATGTGATTGAAACTTTTGCAGTTATATATTTGTAGCAAAATATGGTCCTATTACATCAATAATACATATTTTCTACTATTTACAGTAGGGACATTGATTTTCCAAATTTCTAATTGCCTAAGGCAGATCTGAAAATGGAACATTTAAAAAATATTAACAGCACTTCAACAATCTCCATGTCAAATAATGAATAATACAGTCAGTGACAGAAGGTGGTGGTTTGAGACAACCTGGCTAGAGTGTCTGACAACAACATATGATGTCATGTATATTTAAATTGTCCATTTAAACCCAATAAATAATTACTTCCATGTGATAGTAGCTGCAAGTGTTATGCTTTTTTAGACATGGCAGTGCTTTTCGTCCATTTACTAATGAACAAACAAGTGATTCTTATACAAGTACCATTACCTGATATCTATAGCTACAGATGAAATCAACATGATTTGAAAATTGGGGGATGGGAACAATACATTATTTAGGCACACCTGTATCAGAAGTGACTTCCTAGTAAATCCCAGCCTGTTTGTCATGGCCAGTTTCAGCAAAGGATCCTGAGTCAATCAACAAGACTAAATATGCAATTACACATGAAGTACAGCAAGATGCACAACGCTGCTCCTTCAGCACTAGAAAGTATGTGCGCAAGGAACTAGGTTTTCACGGCTGCCTTTTAGGAACCTTTCACAACACTCAGTCAGCTGGAATTTAAAAACAATTAGCAGAACAGTAATTGTTCACTCACCATTGGGGATCTGAATGCATCTTTCGGTGCTCCACTCACTCCATTCTCCAAGGTCTAACATGCAACGGACCTGAACAACATACTTCACCCCAGGTTGTAACCTAATCACTTTGTACTGTGTCTGCACTCCAACAGATATTGTCTGGAAAAGAAAATAGACTGGAAAATTAATAAATAATTGGACCATTTTAACAAATAAGCCATAAAGGAGTAGGCTTGTGTCACTGACTTCTGGGCAAGGGTTTCAGTTGGATATTTTATAAGATGTGAATTTCAAAGAAACAAAGGTAGTGACTTAACAGAAAAACTCGCTTCACTGATGCTGCCATTCTCATACTCAAGAATGTATTTAATTATAGAGTTCCTATAGGTTAGTACTCCATCAGATCCACAATGTAAGGAACACTATAGTCAGTCCAACTCACAGATAAACCCTCTGTGTAATGCTTCTTAGTGGGTAGTTTTAGTGCTTATTATTAAATGCTTTCCTCAGGCCTTTTGAATCTCTCTTCAAAAGTCTTTCAAGACACATAGCTTTCTCCATCATTACAGCATCAACAATTTCGGTAGCATTGTGGCCACCTGACTATGACTTCAGGAACGACATTTTATCCTGGTTTTTCAGCTGTGGGAGTACTGTGGCCCACTGCTAGAAAAATGGTCACAGTGGGGAATGTCAATGGAAACAGCACATGTGCAAAGGACATCCTAACCTTTCCGAGAGGGAGGTTGCCCCCGATTGATCATGTTGAAGAGGATGATGATGACGACTCTCAGCCCAATTAAATAGTAATTAGAGAATAACTGAGAGATTTCTGAAAAATAAAGGGTCATCTTGAAAAGCAGTATTAAAGAAGCATGAAAATTTGTAATAATGGGAGGAAACTGAAAACTTCAGCAGTAGCTGAAGAAGGGTAAAAATAATAAGAAAATTGTAAGAGGGGATGTGAGTTCACATTAAGTTAAAGCATCCATGTCCCCTGCAGAAGCAGGTGTAAATAGAGGAGTTTGTACTCCCAGGAGGGTGGGGGGTGCTTGTAACCCACCCTTCCTGGGAGAGCGGAATTTCTCTATATAGCAGCATTGTGGGATTTGTTATGGAAGCGTGTTTATAAATTTGTAGGTGCCTATTAACATTTTTAACTGCCCAGCATTGTGATTTATCTGTTATATCCCTGATACTGACCTTGACTGCATAGTTAACTGATTGCCTGTCAAATACTTCTTAATCAATCAATAAACTGCTTTAATCCTGATTTGGTTTAAAATATATGAAATGAGCAGTCTTTTACTGTGACACTTGGGAACAGAGACGTTGGCAAAAATTCCAATTAAATATTGTATCAGTGCATGAAGTAGGGTTTTTTTAGTATATGACATCAGGACGATTGTACCAATACCTGGAATTCCACTTTCTCTACACAACACTACAGTGTTTCTCTTTCTTTAATCAGATTTGTTTACATTAATTTTTTTGTCCTGACAGAAACCAAGATTTTTATAATACCAGTTAAATTCAGTCAAGAGAACTCACTGAAAAGAGCATTTATACAATAAAGATATTTTCCCATTACCTCCCACTCTTCCTTTTCCTCAGGTTTTAGTCGTAGTTCATAGTGATATACACGTGAATGAGAGCTGACATCATCTAATGGAGGTGGAGACCATTTTGCCCAAAGGTAAATTGTGTTAGCAGATGTTTTTGTTTCCAGAGAAAGGTTCACAGGAGCATCTGGTTGAACTGTATAAATGAAAAGTTTGCCATTAATAATTTAATTTTCTCTCAAAAAAGGCATTGCCTTTATGGTTTTGTATTTCATTACATTAATTTCAGATCATTCAGCACTTTTGTAAGGTAGTAGTGTAATAGCCTTTTTTTTCCCTTTTTTTCCTAATAATGTTTAACTGGCTTCTGATTTACCATAGTATCAGCAAATCTTAGACTTTACTCTGAATTTGTCAGGCTGAGGAAATGCAAATCATAATTTCATTAGGCCACTCTTGTGTAATTAAAATATCAGATATTTCATAGCTAAAAAGATTAAGTACATTCATCATTACAATGTGTAGATTATGTGTATGCAGAAAGCAGAATGGAGTTATGAGTATGAAACAGTACAAAGAGCCAGTAGAGTGCGTAGGCAGTTATTTTTACTATCCCAAGATTGCAATGCCAGCAGCCAGAAAGATGTTTACAATTGGAAAATTTAGGTAGTTTAACCTAATTTGAAAGTTTTATAATCTGCAGTGCTAGGAACTTACAACACTGTCACTGAGTCTAATTGAAATACTGGAGATAACTAGAAACTGGAGCCAATTTTTCAGCCAAAGTTAAAAAGACAATATAACATTTGGTTCTCACATAAATTAAATATGCATATTTTAGATCATCTGTAGATAAACACTCCTCCATAGCAAGTTTCACATAATGAAGAAATACATTTTTCACCACTACTTGTCCTGGGATTAAAATACCACATACACCTCCAACTACTTTGTTTTCCATTCCATTCTTCCCTTTTTACCTATGGAGGTCACATCCACATACTGAGGATCTGAGCTGTTACTTCCAATCTCATTTGTTGCCACTACGGTGATATTATATGTTGTCCGGGGATTAGTGTGGTTTTTATCAAAGTAGCAGGAATTGGGACCTGATGTTTGGTAGTCTGGACATTCATAGATATTTTCTTCACTGAAATAAAATGATTAAAAAAGTTAAAGTTTAGGAAATGAAGTTAAGCAAATAATATTCCAGTAATTGACTAGGTTCAGCAAAGAAATTCAAAATGCTTGACTTTAAACCTATATATAATCCCGCCTTTGGGAAACATTTTGGTGAGTGTCAAATGCTATTACCATAAATGCTTCATTGCTATTTTTACTGCAATTGTTCAGGATGAACACTTTTATCCCCGTTTTCATACGTACGAATATATCAACAAAAGAATGGAAAGAGAATTTTCCAGAGATATCATAAGGAATTTTAAAAAATTACCTTAAAAGCAAGTTATAAGGCAAATTAAACATATTCAGTCTGACTAAAGAAGAGAAGTTGCTTATTATCTTCTTTACATATTTCCCCTGGAAAGTAATCTGATGGCCCCTATGTCAGAGAAGGTTTTGTTTTCAGCAAGATGTTAATTTATCTGCTTTTTTAACGTGATCATCATCACAAGTGTCTCAACATTTCATAATCTCTTACCTATTACCTTTTATGAGTCTTCAGCTTTTTTAGGAGAAGGATTGTTTTGTACTCAATTAGAGCTGAACTGGGTGATGTACTCAGAGCCTGTTCCAGGTGTAAAGAACTGCACAAACCCAAAACACCAGCTGAGCTGGTTCAAGGATGCACTTCAGTACCACTGTTATGTCCTATGCGCCACTAATAACAATATCTTCTAGTTCCCAGGCAGTTTTGTCCCCATTCACAAAGAAAAGACGTGAGCAAGGGGTCTGTACCTGAGAGGCAATGAGCAAAGAAAGGCAACGGTGGCCCAGATCTGGAGTGCTTGGCAGTGCCTGATGTTCAGCAGATTTAATGAAATGGAGAAGCACCCGTATCCATCCCTAAGCAGGCCTGTTCAGAGCTGTGATAGGCATGACTTAAAAAGGCCATTAAAATTTCTGTTGTGATTGGGGCTGAAACATCTGGACTTTCAAAAAATAAAAATTCTGAGATCATTGTTGAGTGTGGTAACTTCATTAAAGGCTGCATCTTTCCTGATAAATTAATACCAAATGTTTTGTTGTTTATTTAATTGAAGCAGGGAAATCTGAGGCTTTATCTTGTCTATTCTGAACCTCACTGGATTTACTCAAAGAAATGTAACCTCTGAGCCTCCCTGCTTACTTGGCCCTGTTCTGAGACCTCTTGTTTTCAGGAAGGAAGGGCAGTTATACAAAGAAGGGCAAGTTAAGTGAAATTACTAAACATATACACATTTTATTTTTTAACAGGATGGGGGAGACACAGACTGTACCAAAACAGTAACTTCTGAGAGCAGTACCTACATCTGATTTTACTCCATTTTGGGAACCATGAGGTTGGCGACAAATCCAAAAGGGGAAGCAAAGACTCTATAGATTTTCTCCAGATGGGGGTTTTCTATGCAGGTTAATGGACAAGCTCCTCAGCAGTTCCCTTGAGGGCACCACCAGCCCTCACTGCCCCTGTCCAGCTTCCCTGGCTCCTTCCCAGGCACCACTTGGGGTTCAAGTCCCCATTTCAGCCTAACGCAGCAGGGCTGGTCTCCAGCTCCCCTGCCTTTGCCAGACATGGGCCCTGCTGAGCTAGACCCAGCTCTGCCTCAGCCTGTCCCCATCCCCAGGAAGGTGCCTCATGACCAAGGCTGGGTTGCCCCTGGTCTGCTCTGCTCCCTGGGTGGGGTGGTGGGATGGACCCTGGATGGAGGAGGTACCCTGTGGTGCCCTGATGCTCCCCTCCTCAGAGAAGCATGCCATTCAGCTAAAAGCTGTGTGCCTCCTGAAAAGATGGACAGCTACACCTTTCCCAGCAGGTCTTTAGAACAGATCAGTTTCAGTAGGGCTAGGCTGAAGGTTTGGGACTGGCGGTGGTTATGTTTCCTTCCAACAAGGGAAAGCCATTCATCTCACATAGGCCTTGTTGAGTATCTGAGGTTTAACATGGAATCATAAAACCACCTTTTAAAATTAATGCTATATTTCCCTCGTTCTGTCATAATCATCACATAATCACAGAATATGTTTGCACTGCTTGTTACCTGTCCTTGCTGTAGAACAGGGTGTAATTGGTAGGAAGTCCTCCATCTGAGCCAGGCTTCCACCAACAAGAAAAGGTTTCCTTTTCTAGAGAACGACATCTTTTTATCTTAGGTTTTCCAGGGTATGATTGACCTAGGGAAGTGCAGAAATCCAGCTAGTTATATTAGAGTTGGACAATATTTTTTGTTGTTATTGTTGAATGATAAATTCAGCAAGGAATGCTTTTTTGAGGACAATACAGTTATTTGAAACTATGGACTGAATTTGGAAAATGCCTGGAAAAGGGGTCAAAATGTTCAGAAAAGTAAATATGTTTTACATTAAACTTCTAAAATAGCTCCTAAAATTATTTTACTTCTCTTTTTCAAAGGAAGATTTCATTTTTACCAAACTTAAAAAGTGTAAAGTTATCCCCAGATTAAATTAAAAGGTATGGAAATATAACCTTTTGTTTCTTCCTAAAAGATCCCAAATTTTTATCTCAAGGTCATCTTAAAATTAAATTTCACCTTCAACTCTGCAACAGAACCAAAATTCCACTGTTTCCACATATTTGGGGTAAATTATGGGTAAGACAAGCAGCGAAAAGAAGGAATCAATGGGCTGAATGGGGCATTTTTTGTATTGGCAACCTGAATGTATTAATTAGTTATTTGAATATTCCCTTATAATCCCAATACAATTAAGAGTATTTTGTGGTAAGAGCACTTGTCATTAACTTCTACCAAGAACACAGACAATAAATTTACATACATTTTGACATGAAAAGCATGTGGCTTTTCAACCTAAGCTTACCTTTATTTCATTAAAGTTCCATATCATTATCTCTAATAGTGTTACTATTCATATGATGCTAATTCCCAAGAAGGTGACAAGCATGGAGTGACTATAGGGATGGAGCGAGTGCCTTTCATCATTGCCACCACATAATCATTAAATTGGTACTACAAAAAGAACAGAGGACTCAAACCATTTTCAAAATCTCCACACAAAACTTCAGAAGAAAGTAATTTAAATATGTACAGGGTCCAGTGGTGGTCAGGATAGATCCATTAAAGCCTCAGACTTTTCTGAAGAAAGTGTTTTAAGGAAAAACAAGTGTTTTGGGAAGTGGTGTACTTACCAGTCAGACCCACTGCAGTCAGAGCAAGTAGCAAAATAATTGGAACTGATGATGTCAATTTCTGCTTCATGATGTCTGCTTCTCCTCAGGAGGAAATATCAGATGAAGGGCTCACTGAAAAATAGGCCATGATGCAATTGTCAACAACGATGCTTAACATGTAATACGTTGGCTTCATCAAACTCCTTTTTGAATTGCAGCTAATTCATTCTTATTATTTCTCAAAAAGTTGGAGCAACTCCTTCAGTTCCACTTCAGAATCTCAGAGTAGTAAGTGCATCTTCCTAAAAGTCTTCAAATGGTTAGCAGTGCTAGGATTACAATTCCAGAACATTAACAAATTTTGCATATTTATTTGGTATCGTAGGATAGCGGGTGCTTTTCTTAAAGCTCTAACTTTTAGACTTATTAATTTACCCAAGAAATCAGCCTTTTAGCAACAAAAAATACACTTTTATCCCACTGATATAAAGAAGACCTCAACATATTTGAACTCTGAAAGTCCTGAAAGCGGAAAACAAATAGAAAATATCCAAAATTTATTTAGAAATTTATGATTTGTGAGCTAATCTCATGATTTCTGAATATTTGGGACTGGAAATTTTGGATTCAGGACCACCTGAGCTGAAGAATTCAACTCATTGTTTTTACTGCATTTGATTTTGCAGTAAAGTGGAAATGCCAAGATCAGAGAAAACAAACAAAACAAAACAAAACAACAACAACAAAAAACAGGGAAAAAGTATCCTAATTTCGCAGTTAATTTATCAGGTGAAAATGCAAGATGGGATTCAATTATTCCTCTTTCTTCAGCCTGTAAAGGTTAGAGGCTGAAATACAGAGCTGCAAGCGGGAAGCCACCAGCTGTGAAGACCCAGTCCCTGCAGTGGGCTGACACCACTAGATGTCCTCAGAACTCAGGTTAAGGCTCAGGGCGATCCAAAGTCCCCGTTCTTGCTAAGTCTGTTTGCTTAGCCTAAAGAAAAGACAAAATAGCTTAAAGCAAACCTCCTGCTTCTCCCACCAATATGCTTCCTGTTGGAGATGGAGACTCCAGCCGGTTATTTGATTCTGAGGAGTCAGACTCACTCTTTGAAACTAAAGAAGAACAATCTACTCTCTAAATAAGAAACTCCTTACCTCACCTTCCCACTCCTACCAAGCACATCTGACAGCTATCTGTATGCTTGAAACCCATTCAGTGTAGCACAGTGTGGAAACAAGCTGTCTCGTTGCTGAGTTCTTTGTGTGACGACTCAATTTTCATTATGCAATTAATTTTCTGTATCAAGAAACTATAATCCATCAGCATATAAATGATTTTCAAGCACAAAGGCAAGCAAAGTGTCAGTTAATTTGACTGAGTCTGAGCCATGTTTGCTTTGGACAATGTGTGGAGAAGAACAACAGTTTGCTACATTTCCATATACCACTTCTGAATATCCAGGCACAATTCCCGCATATAACTGAGCTACAGGCTGCAAAATCACATCTGAGTTAGTTTTAAACTCACTTACAGCAATCTGTGCATATACAGTCGGGGAGGGAAAACCATTTAAATTCCAGTCTTGTGTAAGCACATGCAAATTTTATGACTGTAAACAAACAGCAGTTACAAACACTAAGTGTTTAACTTCAGAAATAGTATGGAGCACAGAGCACTGAGCCCATGCAAGAACAAAGCACATTTTTCTCAAGTGAAGGTGAAATAATGAACTGTAAACAGTAACTATTTCATGTAGATATGATACCACTATTTTATTATTTCTAAAAGTAGTTTGAACATTTGCAAAATACAAAATTCAAACTGAGACTCATACTGTGCTTCGTTATAGTACCATGATTTTTTCTTTTTTCACTTTTACAGATGTATCTTTTCTGTGCACAGCATTGACAGATAAGAAAAAATTGATTACAGTGAATAAAAGAATGAAATTTGTCAATATGACAAAGGAGAGAGGCATCATCAAGAAAGAGCTGTATTAGAGCACTCTGCAAGGAAAATGGGATAATTTTGGAAACTGAGGACCTAAAGAACCAAATTAATAGAAATAGGATGAAATTAATTAATTTAAAGCCAAGTCTTTTTTCTTGTGAACATTTATATTTTAAAAATGAGATGATTGTGAACTCTTGTTGTACTGTGGCTGAATAAGAACAGGAGAGATACAGGGGAGGAATATGGACCTACTAGTGCCACAGACTGAACTCTATGTACCTTACTTGGGGGGAAAGTCACCTTACTTGGGGGGAAAAAAGTCCAGGTTAACCTCTCTAGAAAAGACATAGAACACAGCTACAAAGATGAACAGGGGACACAGAGGTTGTCTCATGATGGAGATTTAAGGAATTGGCTTTTTATTCCACACAAGGATGGCTGTATTCTATAAGCACAGCAGGAGATTAGCATCAAAAGAGGGAAATTAAGAATGTGTAAATGTCTAGCAAATGTTGGAACAAGAGCAGATGGCCATAATTAGCTCCAAAATTAGAGAAAAAATTTACTATCACAGCAGTGAGTTTCTGGAATAGTCTACCAAACAAAAAAAAACCAAAAACATTTAGTTTTCCCAGGTAGTCTGATCTATTATGAAATAGATATGACATACTATTTTGTGACCGCTGAGGAATAGACTTTGTGATCTGAAAATGCTTGCCAGGCCAGTGTTTCAATTCAAGTTATATACTTGAATTATAAACAGTTCTGTATGTCCTATTTTACATTTAGGATTCAACACTTTCAAAATATTTTCTATTCAAGAATTATCAGAACCTCTGTTTATTTGAAGATAATGCTTAAAAACCTCTTAGAAAAGATTCATTCTGAAGGAATATACAGCAGAGAAGTAGCCAGGAGGCTCCAGGCATATTAACTACATTCCATTTGTTCCAGTGCCTATGTTTCCATACTTGTCTGGTATTTGGTTTTTGTGGTTCAAATATTTTATATAAGGCTTCTAGAGAGATGTCTTGTTTTTTAAAAACACATGCTTTAATAGAAAAAATAATGCCACTTTGTCATAACTATATCAGAAGTGCATCTCCCCTATCTGTGGCTGTAAAATGGTTTCACAGAAGTGTAACTACCATTACTGAAGTTGCTGTGAGAGGATGCCTCGCTTTTGGTACTGAATGCATTCATTTATAAAGGACACAGTGGACATTGATTTGCCAGAATGTCATGCAAAACCAGTGGTTGAGCAACTGATATTAAAAGATCACATGCCTCCTTTTTGAAGTTGGTTTTTTTTAACTCCAATGAAGTTACCACATTCTGACATTAGAGTTGAACTTCTCTACTTTAATGCAGCTGTTATATAGTGTCAACAGTTGCTCAATTGCACCCCAGGAAACAGTACACCAAAATGGAAATGATTACTGGGTTTTAGAATGCAGGAAGTGTTAGATATTCCTGTAAAATAACCCTACTCTGTAAATAATAATATTATGAAATGGTACGTTTGAAGACTGTGCTTACAATGCTATTAGATGAAGCTTAACATTAAATAGCAACACTGAAATCAGGTGCGGTGGAGCAGGGTTGAGAGAAAAATGTCCTTGTCCTAATTGAGTTATAGTTCTTACATTCTTTTCTCGCTCTTTTTTGGCTATGCTGAAGGACAAATGTCTTTAGATTGACAGAGAAGTCTTTACTCAGTTCTGCACAGAGGGAAAAAATTTCTCTGTGCAATGTTTTCAAGCTTGCAGGAAGGGGAAAAATTGTATAGCACCCACTGGCAATGACATTATGGCAATCACAGGCTTTGCTTGTGCTGCTAGAGAAATCTAAAGTCAAAAGCATTTATCAATCTGTACTGAACAAGATTCACATTCCCACTAGTTACGACGATAAACAATGTCCATCTTTCAGGCGTGTGGAAAGGCAGTTTAAGGAGTCTCAAAACGCTGCAGTTCATCACCATTTGAAAGGCTGAACTACAGCTGTATGAATCCAAGTACAAATAAAAAGCAGAATGTAGAATGTAAAAGTCTGTTAGACCACCCAGAATCCTACTGGCCATACATTCAGCTATACTGAGGACATTGCATGAGTCTGCCTCCCACACCAAGTTCTCAAATGCCAGCACTGATAGATGTCCCTAACCAAGACTTGAGCATCACTGTCACTGATGTGTTTCTGAATGACAGTGATGGTTGGGATTACACTGCAAATTTAAAGCTGTGGATGGGCAGCATGTCCAGAGCTCTGCTTTTCCTCTCTGAATGAGCCCTAATTGGAACTCTCCAATCCCTGAATCCCTCATGCACCCAGTACGGCCTTCATGGAGATGAATAGGCTCCAGAGAAGATAAGGAGTTCAGGCATGTGTCTGGTCTGAATTTCTTGTGACTGATTCCATGTGGCTATTTTTAGCACATAGGTTTTGTGGGGTCCTTTGTAAGGTTGCTTAGTTTTTGCTGTTGGCTATGTAAGGGGACCTAGACATCCAGGTAATTTCTTGGGATCAAGCATTCATCTTTCTGTGTTGCATAAACTGGAAGAACCTACAAGTTATTTCAGATTTCAGCTGAAAAGACTCTGTAAGGGTTTCTAACATGTTTTTCCTAAATTTCTCTCTTAAATAAACCTTCTCCTAATGACCCCTTGTAGTGCTTCCTTTGACTAGCAGTCAACATGTGATGAGGAATGAAACAACTTCTCTCACCGTAGAAATGTGCTCCTCAGTCTGAAAAACTTGAATAATTTTTGAAAAAGAAAAATCATGAAACCCCAGATTCTTGACCACAACTTAGACACTTACTTCTCTGTCAAAGTATTTATGCACTTAACTCCTATTGATTTTACAGAACTGAGCATGAAACTCTTTTCAGAACTCTCAACATCTAAATGACGAGAAAAGCCAAGACAAAAAGAAGAAAGCACCATTATCCTTACTTTATAGATGGGGAACTGAGACAGAGAATGATGAAGTACTTTGCTTAGATTTATACTAGAAATAACCAAAGATAAAAACTGATCCTGCTAGGCTTTTTTTCCCTTTTTCTGAATACTACCTCTACTTCCTTTGTTTTCCCAAGAAAATATGATTTAGCTAGCAATAGCAATCTTCCTCTACCAGTCTCACAGCTCCTGAACATTCTATTTTCTTCCCTGGTGGTCAGTACATGTAGGATTATTATTTTTACAGCAGTCTTTTACATAAGCTGTAAAGAGTAAAATTTTACAGTTTCAAAGTTAGAATTTACATTGGAACTTGAAAATTGCTCTTGAAATATGGTGGAAGTTCATCTCTACCAACTAACAACCCCAGCTCCACAGTCCTTATGTTTGATTTCTTGCCCTTGTCCTGGTGGGAGACTTCAACCTACTAGATATCAGCTGGGAACACAATACAGCCAAGAGGGAACAGTCTAGGAGGTTCCTGGAGTGTCAGGGATAACTTCCTGTCACTGCTGGTGAGGGAGCTGGCTAGGGAAGGAGTTCTGCTGGATCTGCTGCCTGTAAATAGAGAAGGGCTTGTGGAGGATGTGATCATTGGAGGCTGTCTTGGGCACAGCAACCATGAAATGATAAAGTTCTCAATTGTCAGGGAAGCAAGGAGGGGAGCCAGCAGGTCTGCCACCATGGACTTATGGAGGGTAAACTTTGGTCTTTTCAAGAGCCTGCTTGACAGAGTCCCTTGGGAGGCAGTCCTGAAGGGAAAAGGAGTCCAGGAAGGCTGGATGTTTTTCAAAGAGGAAGTATTAAAAGCTCAGGAGCAGGCCATCCCTGTGCACTGTAAAGTGAGCCACTTGGTGAAAAGACCGGCTTGGATGAACAAAGAGACGGTCACAACTCAGGGAAAAAAGAAGAGTTTCCGGCCTTTGGAAAAGGGGCAGGCCAGTTAGGAAGATTACAAAGGTGTTGTATGGCTATGCAGGGAAAAGATTAGAAAGGCCAAAGCCCAACTAGAACTTAACCTGTCTTTGGATGTTAAGAACAATAAAAATAATTTCTATAAATTTATTAGTAACAAGAGGAGGATCGGAAGAATCTCCATCCACTATTGGATGTGGTAGGTAACAGTGACTAAAGATGCAGAGAAAGCTGAGGTACTTAATGCCTTCTTTGCCTCAGTCTTTAGTAGTAGAGTTGGTTGTACCTGAGTACCCAAACCCCTGAGCCAGCAGATAGGGTTGGGGAGCCCGTGTAATCCAAAGAGAGGTGGTGAGGGACCTGCTCCAACACGTGGATATAAACAAGTCTATGGGGCCAGATGGGATCCACCCAAGGGTACTAAGGAAGCTGGTGGAAGTGCTCACTGAGCCACTTTCCATCATTTACCAGCAGTCCTGGCAAACTGGGGAGGTCCCAGCCGACTGGCGTCTAGCAAATGTGGCGCCTATCCACAAGAAGGGCCAGAAGGAGGATCTGGAGAACTGTCAGTCTGACCTCGGTACCCGGGAAGGTCATGGAACAGATCATCCTGAGTGCCATTATGTGGCACTTGAAGGACACCCAGGCGATCAGGCCCAGCCAGCGTGGGTTCATGAAAGGTAGGTCCTGTTTGACAAACCTGATCTCCTTCCATGACAATGGAAGCTGCCCATGGCTTAGATGGGAGTACTCTCCACTGGATTACAAACTGGCTGGAGGACAGGGCCCAAAGAGTGCTGGTGAATGGAGTTATATCCAGTTGGCAGCCAGTCATGAATAGTGTCCCCTAGGGCTCGGTATTGGGACCAGTTCTTTTTAACATCTTTATGAATGATCTGGACAAGGGTATTGAGTGCACCCTCAGTAAGTTTGCAGACAACAACAAGTTAGGTGGGACTGTCGACCTGCTGGAGGGTAGAAAGGCTTTACAGAGGGATCTGGACTGGATCTGGAGGGATCTGGTTTGATGGGCTGAGGCCAATGGTATGAGGTTCAACAGGGCCAAATGCCGGGTCCTGCACTTGGGTCACAACAACCCCATGCAGTGCTAAAAGCTTGGGGAAGAGTGGTTGGAGAGCTGCCTGGCAGAAAAGAACGTGGGGTTGTTAGTTGACTGTCAGCTGAACATGAGCCAGTAGTGTGCCCAGGTGACCAAGAAGGCCAAACGCATCCTGGTCATGTATCAGGGACATCATGGTTAGGACTCAGGAGGTGATCATTCCCCTGTCCTTGGCACTGATGAGGCCCCACCTCAAGTACTCTGCCCAGTTTTGGGGCCCCTTACCACAAAATAGACATTGAGGTGCTGGAGCGGGTCCATAGAAAGGCAATGAAGCTGGTGAGGGGTCTGGAGAATAAGTCTTATGAGAAGAGGCTGAGGGAGCTGGGGTTGTCCAGCCTAGAGAAAATGAAGCTGAGAGGAGACGTTATCGTTCTCTACAACTACCTGAAAGGTGATTGTAGATAGGAAGGGATTGGTCTCTTCTCCCAAGTCACAGGTAATAGGACAAGAGGAAGTGGCCTGAAGTTGCACCATGGGAGGTTCAGATTGGATATTAGGAAAAATTTGAACACTGAAAAAGTTATTAAGCATTGGAATGGGCTGCCTAGGGAAGTGTTTGAGGCACCATCCCTGAAGGTATTTAAAACGGGTAGATATAGCTCTTAGAGACATAGTTTAGTGATGGTTTTTATCAGAGTTAGGTTGATTGTTAGACTAGATGATCTTAAAGGTCCCTTCCAACCTAGACAATTCTATGATTCTGTCCTATGATTCTATGTTGCTATAATAATTTTAAATGTAATTTATATATAACATAGTCATGAAATATAAAGTCCAGTTTCCTACCTAAAAGGATTCATGTGTACGATGAAGATTTTTGATCCTCACTTTCATGAATGTCAGTTCACTTGATAATCTGCAAGAGGAAAAAAATTCCAGGATTAGTATGTTACTGGAAGTATCACTACTTTATTCCGAAAACATAACCAACCACAAAAAGAAATCATTTTTTGTGTTAGTTGATTCAGGTACTGACACTCTAACTCAATACATTTAAACAGTGAGAGCAACTACAGTAAAATACCATGTTAGTGTACCCTCTTTCCTTTACCTGTTTCAATAAAAGCACAAAATTCTGTAGAAATTTAGGATGCAGCTTAGATTTTCCAGTAGACTATGCTAGGCTATGTGATTAAAGGCTAATCACCATCTACGCAAAGGCTGGGACAGGATCAGATAAAAATTGATGGAGTTTGGGGGAGGAATCTTCGCGGCCTAATGAGTCAAAATGGGGCACAGGGAATTGGCCTCACCTAAGACTACGAAAACACAGTCAGACCATTGTTCCTTGTGTGGAATCCAGCAGGAGAAGCCAAACAAACATATCCTCTTCCCATATGGCTCACACACTGAAGGAAGCATAGGACTCATTAAGGGATAATGGGGGGAAAGAATTTGCAGCGGAAAGGGAGGGATCAAAGTGGACTGGGGAGAAACAAGCATGGCAAAATACAGTGAAAAGGGGAATAAAGGGGCTAGTTAAGTGTAACCTGGTGGATTGTCTGACCAAGATGTGTGGCTGGTCACCATAGTCTACCCTACATTCTCAGAGTCCTATTTCTGACTATCTGCTGCCTGGATGTGTTCTGATCTGAGTAGGAACATTTCATCACCAGTGAACTTTCAGCTGGATTAGCCAGTGAGGAGTGGGATCACAAACCTTCAGGCTTTGGAACATAAAAAATAAACATTCTGGACTTGCAGCAGCTCTGTGGAGTTGCTGTCTCCACACAACTGGGGGAGACCAGAGGACCTAGGGCCAGCTACTGGGTCAACAGAACACATAAGGCCAGACCAGAGTGATCCACTTTTTTTGGTGCAAACGCACACAAATACGTGTAATCATATATCTTGTGTCTTTGTTGATGTGTGGCCTCTGTGTGTGTTTATTGTGTCCATGTGCCCACCCATCAGGAGCTGCTCCTCTTCACTACTGGCAGAACCTCAGCATATGGACCTACAGCAGCCTCACATCCACGGGGCTACCTGATTTTGCTGAAGCTGACCATAACAGACTGAAATTAAATGTTTTATCAAAAACAACCACTATGCTTAAGTAACTGTTCTTTGTCATCCCATATGAATACACCATGCTGTGAAGAAATAATTTAGATGAGCTTCAGTGCACAACTTACCTGCTAAAGGAAGAAAAACTATTTATACATTAAATTACTAACTTTGAAATGACTAAATCCATCATGCTATTTCTTACAAAATCTTCTATCTTTAAACAGTTTGAAAAAAAGTAGAATATTTTTAGAGCTGGCATTAAGAATGGTCTGTATCAGCTGGAGACCAGGTAGGAAGCTGCACTACCCAGTTACTAAGGTATTCTTTCTCTTGGCTCCACTTCAGTAAGGCTAATGAGAACAATAAAAATGCCATGAAATTATTTGGCATTATGCTGTTACAGAGGATCAGATTTAATTGAGGGCGATAAATGGTTTCTTTTTTGTGTGCGTATATTAAATGGCATAGATAACACACAACTGAATCTGGCGGAAATAATGTTTACAGTGAACTTACTCAACCATCACATAAGGTGAAATGTAGTGTAAAGATGGAGCTCAATAACTGCTTCCTGCTTTAGACATAACAGAAATCTGGTTGTCAGGGAACACAGTTTGTCTCCAGATTGGCTAAGCAGAAGAATTCTCCCAAAATACAAGCTGCCATATAGACCTAGATCACTTCACAGAGACATTTTAAAAATTATGCAATTGTGCCACATTTAAAAGGAAGCGTAGTTCTAAAAGAAAATTTTTGGTTATGATCACTAAATAAAAATAAACCTTCCTCCACTTTTTCTGATTTCTACTGCTTGGTGCTACATCAAAATATATGGTTCTATACTACCAGCAAATTTTATTCTGCTTTCATGACTGCTTTCATCAGGAAATGATATCATGAACTGGTGATGCCTCCCTACATAATAAGACTGACGTAAAACATGTTTTTTACCAAAGCTACAATAGTGCTATAAGCACTGGCTTGTTCATATCAGTGGTCGGAAAGGATCATGATAGAATTGACCTCACCTACTGTATTAACCAGGAGAACTACACTCACAAGTATTTCTACAACAATTAATCATTATTCAAGTCATATTTATTATGATAGTCCTGAGAACAAAGATAGAATCCCACTGTCTTAGGTCCAAAATATTTTCAAAATACCCCAGAAACTGGAAACTGCATATGAAGAATCAGTATTAGAAAACTAACTTCAAACTGTCATTTCAGAATGTCACAAATTCTTTTTCAACCAAAGCCAATGCATGCAAATATTCAAAATTCCAGAATTAACAAATATAATCAGATATCAATATAAAGCATTTTATTTTGAGATTTTCCAGTAGAACATTTTCTGATATCTAAGAAAATAATTACAGTTTTATTATAACTTTTTTTTTCCCAATGAAAAATTGTTAATGTAAAAAGTTTCTGATAATCTTTAATTATACAAAGAATTTCAATGAGCAATGCAACGGCATGAAATGTCTTGCTATTTTGACATTTCTGAGGGAAGATGCTGGTGTAGAGATGGGGAAATTTGTTGTGAAGGGACTAAAATGACGAAAACTGTACAGGAAGCAAAGGAACAGGACTTTGAAAGTGGTAAATGGAACACAGTAACAGAGAAAAGTGTGAAAGTTTATGAGTTGAATCTGATGGGAAGAGACAATGAGGAAGGACACAGAAGGGGGAAAAAAACAAATAATCTGGTGACACTTCGCAGTAAAGGGTCAGATAAAGTTGTAATTTAGAATGTATTCCAACATCCCCTTTGGGTTTCAAAACTCCATCCCCTGGATGCCATCCCCAAATAGCATTTTCTTGGTGAACACAGATAGTAGGGTTGGGGGGAGCAGAAGCATCTTCTGGCTCCTAATGCCTGCAAGCATCAGTAAGATGAAGAAAACTGTGACCTTAGGTCTAGTGCGTTTCCTTTATTCCCTCTCACTGAGACAGTCCATTTTGGCTGAGTGTGTCTGGAGTCTCTCTTCAAAGCCTTATGTCTGCGGTAAGACTGTAACAAAAAGAACCTGGCTGCAGGGGAATATATGTTCTTGTTCAATCCCAAATATAGTTAGTAATTAACAATATCAGTGGAAGCAGAGAAAAATATTGGACAGGTAATTGTTTTCTGTTTCAGTGTTCTCTTTTTCAGGAAGTCCTCAGTATGAGGTTGCAAAAGTAGTTGTTTCTTTATCTTTTTCTGAGTACCAGTTGTGCGTTTACACTCAAATTGCTTAAGTGACTGTAGAGTTACTCTGTAAAAGAACACAATTACCAAAAATTACTACTCCAAGCAAACTGATATAAGCACTCAATGACCTATTATTTGTGAACATTAACATTTCTCAAGCATATTCCCTGATCTTCAAACTTGTTGATAAAAGAGCTTTGTGGTTGCTTTCTAAAGGCTACCACTGATGCCGCGTACAGATCAAGTGGCACAGGGCTTAGCTAAAGGAACAAAACAATGCTACCCTGATAATCTGCAACCGAGGGAAAAATCTTCTCTTCTTCTTACAACCACTTGAGAGAAATTGCTGACAATAGTAGCAATAACATAATATTTAACCTTCAGCCTTCACTTGCCTAAGCATAAAATAATTTACCTTTTTGGCACTTCTAACCTAGAGCATTATACTACTTTTGATACAGAAATAAGTGGATACGCAGAAAAGTATTGTTATCAAGCCCAGCCCTAATTTGGTGGCATTTCGTAGATTTCCTCTGGTGCCTAATTCCTGACCAGACTAGTGTTTAACACATTTTATAAACAGATTATTTTCTACAGGTGTTTTCACAGGTGGTATTAATCTCTAACGTCAGTAACACCCACACAGCTTCCTTATGAGGAATGTCTCATTACAGAAAGTCAAATGTTCAAACTACTTTGAAATTCCTACATGCCAAACCAACAACAATATCAATACTGCTGTATCACAGCCCTGTTAAGTTCCACATAGATGCTCATCTTCCAGCAAAAATATCTTTATTTAATCCGTTTTGCAGTGGAAGAATACTGAAGCTCTTGAGAGCTGCAACATGCATTCTGAAGAAACTGAATTCACCCTTTGATCAGGAGTACGGATTTCCCTTCTAATTTCTTCATGATGAATAAATAAACTGAATGAAGTGTAGAACTAACCTGATCTATGCTCCATCTTCAGGCCAGGCTGCTATTCCTTGGAGTTTCTCAGTCATGGTGAATCGTGTTTTGGATTTTTCATTTGGTTTGCAGTATAAGGAAGTGAACCTGAGATTGCAGACTGTGAGACTTTTATGTACTTGTTTACAGCATAAAGACTTACACTGCAATCTCTGGAGGTTAAAGGTAAATTTATTAATGTATTCATTCATTAACCCATTCATTCATTAACTTGCTTGCTGTGTTCCTTAGAAACTACAAGGACAATATTGTGTCTCCTACTGATGAATGCGTTTCTAAAAGGTAATATTTGCACCTCTGACACAGTAAATAAAACATGTGTCAAGAAACTACTTGAAGAAATCCATTTTGCAAAGAGAGAGAAATCTTCATTGTGCAGCAAAGGCAAACGAATTGCTCCATGAATACAGATTAACTAAATATGGGATATTATGTTTCAGACTATGAATACTGTTTAGTTTCAACATACTAAGGACACAAGAATGCCTCTCCTTTACCTCTGTTGTAACACCAAATATGTCCAATTAGAATTAACAAGAATGTGTCAGTTTGCCCTACTCCTCTGTGGAGTTTACACACTTTTTGGTTAAATAGTGAAGAAATAGTTACTAAACAGAATCTAACTTCAAAGAATAAAAAAAACATATTCTGTACTAGAGCAAAATCTATTTTAACACTTTTCTTCAGTACGTTCCTGTTATTTGGTGAAAAAAAAAAAAAGACTCAGAAGGAAATTAAGGGCTTTTAGTTATTGCTGTATCAATGAATGTCGTTACACCTGTTTTTTTTTTCTGTAAATGTTCTTGATTCACTGTGTACTGTATAGCTCCAGTGGCTTTTCCTTCTTTGCCCTCAGTCTCAGATTAGAACTATGGAGTGAACGATAATTATCAAGCTTTATAAGCCTTATTATACAGGGTAATGACTTCACCTTGGAACACTGGAGCCAACACTGGAGCTCTCTGCCTTTGAAATAGCATGCTTCTTCAAGATTACAAAACCGCCATCCGGTTTAGGGGCCAAAGGGGAAGGTATGAAGGTGGGGTATTGGAGTGGTCGATTCATAACTGCTTGCAAGCAAACACATCTGATTTTCATCTAAAAGAAAACTGACTAAAATTCAAAGTTTCAATAACTGCAGGTAGACAAAGATGCCCAAGCATCTGAAATGTCAGATCTGCATGTTTCAATTGGACAAAGGCTGTCTCACAAAAATGTCAAAAAAAAAAAAACCACCCAAACTGGAAGGTAATAAATTTGAAATATCAGTGACATTTCTTTTAGCAGTATTTGATATTTATAAGGAATCAAAGAGAAGGCATAAGCATCAGGAACTTCCATGCTTGCCCTTTGTATGGTGGACTTCATGGTAAATTGCTGCAAACTAGTATGTTTTACAAACAGCTGGAGTAACTTTAAGTATGGTAATGTAGAAATCAACCATTACCCTCTATAATTAACATCAACCCAGTTTCTCATTAAAATAAACTTCAATTAGTAATTTTTTGTTGGCATCCAATTACCCAATCATATTTCAAATGGTAAAAACATTCATTTTGTGTTTAATCCACAATATTTCTTTGACAATCCCTGAAATAAAAACCTTATGCTGACATTTATGAAATGGCAGGAGGAAAGAATGCTGTAACTGTGGGTTTTACTTTAGGTAATAACAACACAGGCTTTTAAATCCTTGCTTGCATAAAGGCTGACCTTTTCACTTGATATACAAGTCATTTTTATTGAAACTTGGATCCACACCTTCAGTCATTATTGTTACCTGCATCCTTTCAAGTTGCTTTTTCATTGATGCCTTTTATGGTCATAGGCCTGCATCTTCTTGGCTGTGTGCTCTAGCATATTTTATATAATTTAAATAGAAAAATAATTGAAGAATAATGCAACCATGTTTTACATTTCTCTTTTAATTGAATCACTGAGTTGCTCCACTGACAGTATGTTGAATATATGAACTCACACAGTTTAATAGACACTGGCACCAGACTTTCAAATCCAATTCAGACTGTTTGTTTAACTGGGCATGGTAGGAAACTTGAGAAAGAATAGTGAGATCTCTGCCTCCCTGCACTTGAAATCTGTGCATCCTTCAGAGAACATGAGAAAAGGATCACTACACTCTGACAAGGCTGCCGATATAACAGTCTTAGAAAGCTGTCCCCACCTCACAGAACAAAGCAGCTAGGAAGAAGCTCAAGAAAACAAAAACTATTAGAGTGAGTAAAAGGAGACACCTTTCCTTCCTTTTCCCTGGAGTTTTGTACCAGGTGCAGTTTAGAGAGTGTAGGGGACTCAGCTTGCAAAAATTGCTATCTGGGTGAAGAACAGGTTTTGAGGGCTGACTCGAGGTGGTCTTTCAAGACAGCACAAATAGCAATAGGACCTTAGGAGGACAAATTAGTTGTAGACAATAGGGTAGGTAATTGAGGCATTTTGTAATATGAACATACCTTTTAGAAATAAGTAGAGCAGCTGAGTCATAGAAGTTCATTGGGTTATAAAAAAACTTTTTTTCTGCTTTTTTTACTCAGATTTCTTCAAACCGTTTTTTACCTCACTTTCAGAGCCCTAGCCACACTTAAACATTTTCCATCTTTTCATTTACATAGCTACCTTCTATGAAGTATGCTGACAGGTACAAAAATCACTACCTCTTCGATAATACAGATCAGTTCTTCTCCATAGTAAAAGCTGCTGAACAACATACACTAAGGACACACTCAGTTCAGCAGCCACCTCTGCAGCGTTCCCAAACTGCTTCAGAAGCCTGCTGCCAGTGAAGCAGCACGCTGATGCGAACCCCATGTCTCCCTTCCAGACTACAGTGTGCTACTGAGGACAGGCACCCAGCATTACACAGATTGAGATCCATGGGGTTACAGATCTGAACACAGGACAGAAGCTGTAAGTGCAGTCAGAGTGCTGTGTTATCCTATACAGACAAGAGACAGGCAATGTTCCTGTTGTTGGAAAGTTAAACACAGTAACGTGTAGCCACTTCTCACAGACCATTTTGTCTTTGATATGGAAAGCAAATCAAGAGGACAGGTTTTTTAATAGAGATTTCTGGTATATTCCTCCTCCAGTGGTGCAAAAGGACACTGGTTGTTGATGCACATTTTATTTCAAAATCTACTCCACTGTTTCAGTTTCCAACTCTATTGCTCAATTCTTTACTTGCTTTAAACAAAATTCATTTTTTGAAAGGTGAAAGTGGTAATTGAAAATACTGATCTATGCACAGAAGCATATGAAAGGAAAGGGTCAGGGGCTCTTTTTTAGGTCTCAAAAACTCCAATTTGAGCAAGAGTGCTAAATTTTTTATACTTGCCTATACCTAGAATAGTTCACAATTATGTGTATACAAGAGTAGACACAAACAGAAAATCTCCAAATCAACAAGTGCACAATAACAACCATGTTGCTATGCAAAGTATGACCATTTATTCTTAGTTTACTTAGCTATTAGCTTAAGCTTACTCTTTTTCATTTTAATATTCAATCTTGAATCACCATGTCCTCAAATAACTTACAACGTTTAAAATGTAAACAAATGCTGTGATATCTTTTACAGGATCACGCTCTGAGCAGATACACTTGTGAGACTAGATATACATGATATTTACTTTGGGCTTAGTATTAAAAACCCCACCCGGACTACTGCGTCCAGCTCTGGAGCCCTCTGCACAGGAAAGACATGGACCTGTTGGAGCATGTTCAGAGGAGGGCCACAAAGATGATCAGAGTGCTGGAGCACCTCTCCTACGAAGACAAGCTGAGAAAGTTGGAGTTGTTCAGCCTGGAGAAGGGACGGCTTCAAGGAGCCTTATTGCAGCCTTTAAATACTTAAAGGTGGCCTACAGAAAAGATGGGGAGGGACTCTTTATTTGCGAGTGTAGCTATAGGACAACGGGTAACAGTTTTAAACTGAAAGATGGGAGATTTGGACTCGATATTAGGAAGAAATCCTTTACTGTGAGGGTGGTGAGACACTGGACCAGGTTGTCCAGAGAAGCTGTGGATGCCCCGTCCCTGGAGGTGGGTGGGTCTTTGAACAACCTGCGTTAGGGAGCACTGCCCATGGCAGTGGGGTTGGAAGTTGGATGATCTTTAAGTTTCCTTCCAACCTAAACCATTCTGTGATTCTATAAGCTCTGTTATATGTCCATGATGTGTCCATGGGACAACTGTAAACAGCAGATTCAAGAAGAAAGCGGTTGTAAGATCCTCTATGTGGCAAAGGCAAAAGTCTTCTACTCAGGAAAAAGCTATTAAGACTATCAGTGTTTCAGGAATTATTTGTTATCCTATTTTTCCATGTGATGGATTTTTGTATCATTGATACTACATTTTGTTTACATGCCACACACCTGATAATTTCAACTGTTAAAACTCACTCATGCTCATGAGAATTTCCCAGACCAGAGAGATCTATTTTTTGGTATTATTACCAAGCATGATTTCTGGGAATGATATGTTCATACTTCACAAGGGTCAGCCATCAAGCACATGGCCTTAGTCCTTTACTATGCTGTCTGTTCATACCTCTTTACTCCTTTTACAGTCCTATTTATCTGAAGTTACTTTTCAAGCTTTCTCTGTCTTTTCTGTGATGAATAAATTGGAATTACACACTGTTTTATTTAGATTTTTCTTTAACCCTAAGTATTGTAGCATCTGAGGATTTTTTTTAATATAGTAGCTACAAAATATTAATTGCTACATGTAGAATATATAGTATTAAGTGGAGTCCTAAAACAGTAGCACACTAAATGGATGTGAATTACAAAATTTTATGGAGTGATTCCTGATTTGACACAATTTTTGCTCAAATCCTTCAGGAAGCAAGCATCTTCATTAGTAGCAGCTTCTCAAGGTCAGTTTTGCTTTGGAATTAAATTCATTAGTATATACTCTGATATGAAATAAATTTTACTTTACTGAATTAATTTGCCACTCAGTGAATTAAATACTTAGATGTAATCAATCCATTCTAGAAACTATAAAGCATAGGAAATACTTTGGGTTTTTGGAACCAAGACAGGGCAAATACTCTAGATTATGGGCTAAATATATCACTTGGATATGTAAATAATCAGCAGGAAGTACTGCTAGCACCAATAAAATAATAATCTTAGAAAATACTGCAGAAATACAGGGTGCAACTGTTAAAATCAGAGGCATTTCTGCAGGCTGTCAGCAAGTGAAATTGGTCAGAACCTCCATTGGTTTAAAGGCTTTAAAACTAGGCTCTCAGTTTAGAGACTTGCTGGTGCAAGTCTTATCCAAATCTGTGGGTAAGAGAAGAAAAAAAAAATGTGAAAGGGAGAGAATTATGGAGGACATCAAGCCTTCCAGGTACCATCCAAGAGGTTGGGATGACAGAATTGAGTATCAGAAAGCAGGACAATGAGGGAGAACTAGAACTCAGTTCCAGAGTTCTACTCCAAACTCTACCAATAGCTTGGTCTCTGACATGTTGGACATCTCTTGTCCACCTGAAAAATGGGTGGACTCCACATCTCACTGAGACGCGTACATTTTTAACTACACTTATAATTTCCATGTTTGTTGAAATTAAGGTTTCCAAGATACTTCGAGGACTTTCGATTGAAGAGATTACTCATAAGCAGAATAATTGCTAGTAGTGATTTTGTTGTAAATAATTAAAAAAAAATATCCCAGTGGCAGGAATTTTAGTAAACATTTCAAAGAATCACAGAATTTATGAGATTGGAAGACCTTCAGAGATTGTCTAGTCCCATTCCACTGCTCAAAGCAGGATCAACTACAGCAGGCTGCCCAGGGTCACGTCCAGCTGGATTTTGAGTGTCTCCAAGGATAGCAATTCCACAACCTCTCTGGGCAACCCTTTCCTCTGTTTGTCTGCCCTCACAGTAAAGAAGTTTTTTCTTATGTTTAAGGGGAATTTCCTATACTTCAGTTTATGCTCGTTGCTTCTTGTGCTTTTCCCAGATGCCACTGAGAAAAACCTGGCTCCATCTTTTTACTTCACCCATCAGATATTTACACCCATTGATGAGATTCCCCTGATCCGCCTCTTCTCCTGGCTGAACATTCCCAGGTGACTCAGCCTCTCCTCATGGGAGAGATGGTCCAGTCCCTTAATTATCACAGTGGTCTTTGTTGGCCTCACTCCAGTATACTCATGTCTTTTTTCTACCAGGTATCCTTGAATCGAACGCAGCACTCCAGGTGCTTTAAACTTAAGGCTATCTAACCTTTCAGGACAACACTCAAAAAACAAAACTAAAATATATAACTAATTCCATTCGTTGAGAAAGGGAGAGATTATGAAGCCAGCTTTGAGAAGAACTTTGCATTAGAACTCCACTATGCTTATTTTCCATTGGTGAATATATATAAGAACTGGCACTGAGGTTCAGGAAATTCAGGTTCTAATCCTGAATCTCTTTTTATTTTCTTTTATATGATATTTTTCCATTAGTCAAAATCTGATTCCTTTTTTAGAGGTGCTGTGTTCATAACAAAAGCAGCAGCCAATGACCTAATTCCTTTACAACCTACTTTATTTTTGACTTTACAGCTAACCATTAAATAAGTCATACAAATTCTCAACCTGGGAACAAACTGTCATTCTTCAGAAAGTTCATCTGTCTGTATTTGGCTAACTGCATGGAAAATAAAAGCTTTGTCATTTCGAGATATTTTTTCTCTCCCTCCACTAGCATGCAGGTTGGTAACCCTTAACAAGAACTATATGCCTGGCATTTCTATTTGAGCGACAGTTTCAGTGATTGCACTGAAATTACATCCCAGAATATTTTAAAGATTATCACCGTGCAAAAAGCTCAGAATGACAGCAAGCTTCTCATCTGAGGAACATGTGTCTTTGTTCTTTTCAGCATCTACAAAATATGCAGGTCTGTGCTTTTCCTGCAGATTTACTTATACAATTACATTTGACATTAAAACCCAGCAAAGCCTCCTACTCATATGACGAAAGCTGTACTAGGTTATGAAGTCTGGGTGGAGAACCTGACTGAGGACACTGTGAATTGAGGAGATGGGCTCTGTGCCAGCCATGACTATGGCAGCACAGAGGAAGGGAATACTCATGCCAGTTTTTGTGATGATTTATGTACCATCCTTCTTCTCAAGCCAGGACATGAGGTTGGAATCACTGACAGCTGGTATGAAACAAAATTCTTTTCAAATAGTTGCATTCTACACAGAGTTATTGACCTATCTTGATGGTGCCAAGGTGTGATGAGTGGCTTTGAAACACTACATATCCCATATACGCTCAGTTGCATCAAATGTTTCTTGGCCATTGCTAACACTTTGTGCCTTTGAATATAGTAAGTCTATGACTTTGTGAGAACAAAAGCTCTTTCAGGAACAGTTTTGCAATACTGAGTCAACAGGAATTAAGTTCTAAAACGTGGCAGTAACACATGATTAAGCTGAGACCACACTGGAAAAAAACCATGTTTTTTCCATGAGCCATGGAACTAATAAAGCCCGATTTTCTAAGAATTTGTTTCACCTTGATGCTGTAATACCAGCTTCCCCCTTCCTGACATCCTCTATGATACTCTATTGGCCAAGAGACTGAAAGGGTATGGATGGGCTGGAGGTAAACTTATGCCAGTGGGGTGCCTTCTACATGAGTTGGCTTGAATGGTCAGCATGCATATGCTGATGGTCTAATGGGCTTTTTCCAAATGGAACGCAATGTTAACTAAATTCTGCATAATTTTCCATTGACATGAGGAGGAATACATGACGGCCCCTCTTTTCCATTCATTTGACAATTTTCAGAAAAAATTGCCTGTTTCTATTCTCTTTGGGAATTCTACCCTCTTTTAAATGTGATTTATACCGGGCAACAGGATAATACAATATTGGCAGGAATGGGGCATACAGATTGTGAGATCAGTTAGTTTCACTTCTTTAGTAAACAAAGAGGAGCTTCACATATCAAAATTTCCAATGATTATTTTGTAATTTTAGAGTGATTTTTATTTTATTTTTCTAGTAAGTCTGTAAAAGTGTTTTTGTTTGCTCTGAGCATGCAGGTCTATTTTAGGGGTTGCCACCTGAGCAAACAAGGCACAGGCTTTTAAAAAAAATTTGGATTACAAATTATTGCTTCATTTAGATAAAAGTAGACTTTTTTGGTCATTTGCCTAGAAAGAATGAGGCATAAGTTAAATTATCATCTCATCCTAGGGAAATTCAGTCTTAAACCTCTCATTTCTTATGGCATAGAGTAATCTGTGCTAGAATTGTTCTCTGCCCCTCTTGTTTCCATTCTGGCAATGAATGCAAGTTAGAGGGACAGAAAAAAGTTAATCAAGACAGAGTATGACTACAGGTTAGTATTTAGGATACTTCGTTGGGAAAGAAAGAGGTTTACTTTCTCCTTGCCCAAGTTTTCTATTTATTGTACAGTAGCTGCTGAATCATATGTAAATACATGAAGAGATCTGGTGGGCAGGAAACATCTTTAAAACAGCAAAACAAAGGAATGTGCAACACAGCCTGGATGTGAACAGATCTGAATTCAAATGTGAAAAGTGTTTTGCTGCTTAACTGGCAGGGTGGTTCAGTCTTCTACAGTAGTTAAGGAAGAACATGAGAAACAAAGGATTTGGCTGACTGATCAGGAACTGTCCTTGACCCTGCCTAGCTTGCTCTGCTAGTGACAAATTCACAGAGAAAAGTCAGAGACAGGCCAGTATTTTTCTTTGGACAAAAGCCAAAAAGAAAGGTTTGGAGATGTAGTTTCATGGGTAATCACCACAGAGAAGATAGATGGAGTCACCACAGAGAAGATAGATGGAGTCACCACAGAGAAGATAAATGGAGTTGTTGATTCAGATGAGATGGCAGAATAAGATGTGGGAGGATAATGAAAGAGGATCAAGACCCCTGCAGAGAAAGTATAGAGAAGACATGATTCAGTAGTCAAAAGAATTATGGAAGACAGACAAAAGGAAAACTTCTGTTTGCTGTTGTATGTGTGTGTACATGTGTGCATGCAGAAGGGAGGGGAGATTAAGGAAGAAGAGAAGACAGTTGTAGGGGGAAAGGGACAAAGCAACTTGTCTTTTGCAATTTTTTAAGGCTAGAAATCAATTAGCTGTTTAATTGATATTTCACAAGCTTCATATTAAATAGTGAAAGCTTGCATAAGAGTACTTGTGGAATCACCATCCTTGGAGACCGAAATTAGCAAACTATCTCTATTTGTCAAATTTGACATGCAGAAGCATATACTTGTTTAACTTTCCATTCAAAAGAAGTGTTCTAAAAACAGTCTTGAAGAAAAAATCAATGGTATTTGCCTGGACATAAGTAAGAAAGCCAAAAAAACTAGTTGACCTTAACTCTAGACATACAACAGCTGTGTAAGTTAGGAAAGTGGAAAACCAAATACAATATGTTTGTTTAGAACTCCATGAAATTTTGTTAACATTTGGAGCTGCCTAGTACACAGTAAATAAACCCTCTAGGTTTATGGTTAGGAAGCACAGTACCCACATATTCTCCTGCATGTGTTAATTACACTGAGCTAGATGAAGCAAGTCAGTCTTACGGCTAAGACTACAAAGACCAGTTAAGCATAAGCTCCTGAAATTTTACTTCCTACTGAGGGCACTGCTAGTGATCAATTAAAAAAAGCAGAGGTAACTGTGTGGGACTTGCACACAAGAATCATTAAATTCAGGAAATGCTGCACAGAGAAACAGACAATGTATCTGTATGGAAGCATATTGTAAGAAATGCCATAAAAATGGAAAATAAAAGCAGTAGAAAACCCAGCCGGGTCACCTAAATTTCATGGGACCTATTAAAGTGAAGTAGAACAGAGAAGAACTATAAAATGGAAGGGAGCTTGGGGATCTCTCTCTAATCCATCCTCTGCTGAAAGCAGTGAGACCAGACTGGTTTGTTCTGGGCTTACCCATTCATAGCTTAAAAATCTCTCACTGTTTTTAGGGTGAACAAATGCCACCCTATATTCAATTTGAACGTCTCTTGCTACAATATATGCCTGTTGTCTTTAGTCCTCCTACCACGCACTGCAGCAAGAACCTGGCCCCATCTTCTCAGTATCTTCCCTGCAGGTACTGGAAGACCGCCATCAGGAAAATGCAGGCCCATGTTTTCTTTTCTGTTTATAGCTTTAATGTCCTATTGTCACTCTCTGTAATCCAAAACTTTTACTCTCACAGAGCATTTATCTGAATTTTAAGCTGATCTTCTGATGCAGAAACTGCATGTTCATTCTATGATGTCTGTGGCACTTTCTCCCTCTTCCAAGCGAATGAAAACTGTAAAGCAGGAACTGGAGTTCCTTCAGTCACATTGGCTAAATGTGACTAAAACTCCATGAAAATATTAAAAATAGATATATATGTGCGATAATTACCAAGTCATATTTTGACTTAACTATTAGCCTTGTTACACTGTGAAGTTCTAAACTAGGTGTTCTAAATAGGGAGGTAGGGTAACCAGTACCAGGAGTTCAACACAGAATGTGAACCAGTCTGTGGGTTCTCATGCTCCCAGGAGAAATGGCTGTTAATAGAACAGTGTAGAAATTATGGATTTCACTGTAGGCTCAGAAAAGGACTTTACATTTTGACTGCTATATTATCAGCCTCCCCTAGCCACTTTGGGATGAAGACTACAAAAATAACACAAGAATAAGCGAGCACAAAAAAATGCCAACTCACTGCTAAAACAAAACCTTGTGCACAAGAAATGATTCAAGAACATTTCATACTTATGGAAAAAGTACTTCTTGAAATTGGCAAGATTAGAGAGAGATTAGCTTGATGCAACAGCCTATTGTTCAGATGAAAAAGATTAATATAGGTGGGAATTCATTTTTCATTGTCATTTTCATGAGAGCTGCATGTTCCCAGGTGTAGCCCATTCCTTTTAATGCCACTGTCTCCTTCCCCACAAATGGAAATATTCTGCAGGTGCTCATTTAAACCTACAGCTGCAGAATAAGAGCCATTTTGCTGGGTAGTATAAGCATTTCACTAAACTGACCTGCACAGGAAAAATGGAACTTATTTGAGAAAGATTTTGTACTTGTTAAGTAAGATAACTAGACAACAAATGTTTAGGTTTTAAACTGTTGAAGTGAATGCAGTTACATCAATAACTAATTATCAGCTCATTATTCTTAGTCCCTAAGATCCTAAGGGCCAATATACCTACTCACAGCGCCGGGAGCACATACAGTATTCTCTTTACTATGGCAAGAGACTGAAACTCCTTCCTCAAGGAGGGATACAAGAAAGTTTTATACGTAGAGAAAAGACAGCATCTTGCCTTTACTCAGCAACAGAAAATAAAAAAAGGTTTTTAGATTCCAATATGCTTTCCCACTTTTTTTTTTTTTTGGCTTGTGTTTATGTGGTTATAAGTCTTGAAAGTTTTGCTGATGTTGATGGATTCTTTTACTCGTTAAGGGGCGTGCAATGCCCTTTTTCTCATGCAACACGTGTATATGGTATAAGTAGCTTGTGAATACTAGAGAAAAACCGAGAAAGTTGCACTCTGACTTAGAACATATTCTAGATCACAGGAAACGTAACATCTTTATTTTAATTAAACCCATGCTGTTTATGTAGAAAAAGTCTGCAAATGGGTTCAGAAAGACTCTAATATGATAATGCAGCAGGGCTCCAGTAGTAGAATCACGGAATCACAGAATGGTTAGAGTTGGAAGGGACCTTAAAGATCATAAAACATAAAAACAGATCCTTTCCTTTAAAAAATATTTGCTTCATTACCTTTTTTCTTCAGTCTTTTTTTAAGATGATGTATAGTTAGATGATTTTTAAGGATTAAAATGAACGAATGCGAAGTATTTTTGCAATACATAATACTCTTCAACAAGCTACTGCTAAAAATAATTTATATAGCATTGCATTTTTACATGCTATTTTTCAAATTGCAGTTTAAGATGCAATCCTATGGCTAATGCCTTACAAACTAAGAACGATCAAGCAGAAAATTGCAAATTAGGAAGGGGTTTGGGAGAATTTCTAGAAGTAATAAGCGTTGATAAAGGTATTCGTGGAAGCCAAGAATGGGGAGACTGATTCTTCCATAAAAAACTCTGAAAGAAGTAAACCTGAATGTCACAAAACTCAGATTATAAATTCAAGCCTTCACTGCCTGTCCCAACCAGATCAAGTATTCACTTGTCCCTCAAACGTTTTTTACACTGAGGAAGGAAAGAAGAGAAACAAAGTTTACATTGACCTAAATGCATTTGATAGAAAAAGGCACAGAACAATAACCCTGACACATGATAGCACAAAAGAGGAGGGGAGTGGGGCCACGGGTTAGGGAGGGGTTGTATGAGTAACTGCAGTGAGTTTGTATAGTCTTCAAGGGTGAGGACAAGCCGCTTAAATTCTGTTTAAGGAAATAAAGGGCATGAGTGGACTGACTCCAGGAGAAGAGGGTGAAGCAGGAAAGAAGATTAGATTAAGCAGATTCTGTACATGAGCTGCTTTTCAGTAGCTGAATTTGTCAATAAGGAAAAGAAGTATTTATATTTTGAACAATTGCTACACACATGCAAAATTAGAGGTATCATTTTTGCATTTAGAGATGAGATATTGCTGAATTTGAACCTTTAGCAGTCTTATGCTTTGCTGTAGCCACATGCCTAGGTAAAAGTAAGCACTACTTAAAACCTAAGCTGAATACTGACCACACATACTCTTCTGTTAATGATTTACATATCCAGGAAAAGAAGCCCTCAGATTTATGTACACCCCCACTGTAAAGCATATTTACAATAAATTCTGCACCCATGAGGCAACAAAGTATTTTCTTTTGCTGCTGTGACTCTATGAAAGCACTGAAACCCCACTCGATCACAAAACGTGTGGCCATCTGCTCTCACCAATCCGAGCTCCTTTAGAGTAAAGCAAACACCTCTGCTCCGTTACAGGATAATGCAAACCAACAAGGTGAGAAGGAGGAGGAACTAGCAGGCTGTCTGGGTTATTCCAAGGCCCTATTGGTTAAGAAAGACCACGTAGACAAACACAAAGCTGAAAGCAAATCAGCGGATTGAATTAAGGAAGCCATGAGGCAAACTACTGAGAAAGTAAGCTAGGAAAGACTTCTAGAAAGTAGATGTAGATAAAGGCATATTTGAAACTCATAACTGAGACTGATCATAGCAAAAAAATGCCATGCAAAAGTGAATCTATTTTTTCTCAAAAAATCACTGAAAACTATTTTAATGCAGAGGAATGCTGTTTTCATGCAGAAACTCTTACAGCTCTGAATCTAGACATTTGCCAAACAGGTGAACACAATACCATGTAAAATACCTATGAACGAACAAGCTTGTCATAATGTATTGCAGTTTTCTTGTCATGACATACCAACTTTCAGCCTTTTTTGCTTTCTATACAGACAGCTGGCATACGTAAAAGAAGAGCAAAAAGCATGGGCAAATGGCTATGAGAAAAAGTTACTTAAAAATAAAGGAGGCATTATTAGAAACAAAATACTCGAGTCACTGTATGCCTTATCTTCCTGAAATCCTTGGAAACTATCAGTATCCAGTTAACCTTGCTTTTATTTAACCAGGGCTATGAATATGAGATGAACTGGGACCTGCTGACACAGAATATGTAACTGAGCTTCAATTAAAATAGCAAACACTTCTTAAATACCCATGAAACAAAGAGCTTTTGTTGGCTGACAAATCAAATCTCACGCACTCTTGAAAAGGAAGAGATATTATTTAGGTTTACGCCTGGATAATAAATTTCAGTTTTCACTTGTCCAAAAGTTTTGAGGACTTTATAACCCACGTGTTGATTTTGTTCCACTGTATTACAGGTTGTGCATGGTAGAGGAAGAGCTGCAGTGAAGGCAAGGCAACAGAGACTCAGCAGATGGACCCAGATACAGACCAAGCTTCTCCTGCAGCTCTTGCTGTTAATGCTGCCCATCTCCAGCAATGGGTTAGTGAGGCAGCTGGGGTTGCCACTGGGAGAGCCCAAGGAGTCTGGTACATGAGGGAGAGTTTTATTATTGTTACATGTTTGCATACAGGACCCAAAGTTTGATCTGCAAACTTTAAGGATGTGACAAGAAATTACTTTGGGTCAGGAGCACTCCTAAATAAAGAATATATTTTATAACTGGGAAAAGAAGAGCTACAGTGTTGGTATGAATTAGGTATGTTTTCAGCATGTTGAATAGAGCCAGTATTTCTTGCTACACCAAGGCAGACACGCCTAAGCTTAAACACCTAGAGAACTTTCAAAATCAAAATTAAGCACTTGATAGATTTTGCAAATGATGGATTTATACAGTTTGATTTTGTGTAAGTGCCACACTAGGCACCTACAGATACCTGGAAATCTCACAGGAGATAGTTCAAGAAGATTCTTCGTATCTGAAGGTAACATGCCCTACTAGACACATACAGTTCTTTGCACTGTAACTTCTGTCTTCTTCTTTCTGGCACCTTTCACAAGCTTGCAGTCAACTCCAACTTGCTGGACCTTATTTTTAATTTCAGGAGCATATTTATTATGAAATCTAGTGAAAATTCTCTATTATCTTGCCTAAAGCAAATTGATGGATCAGAATGCTCTGACATTCTGAATCATAATTTTAAATAGTTATCTGCTTGATTATCCTGATCATCTAATTATGAGATTACCAGGAAAAATATGGATCCTATCTAAAATACTAATAATTAAGATTGGTGTGACACAAGATCAGCATATCTGATCTTAGATGAAGGTGAAGATTAGAAGGAGGAAACGTTTAATTACAATATTGCTTGGGTCAAATGCACACATCTTTAAAATGTCTTAGAGTTTGTCTAACAACCTTTTTTTCCCCCAAGAAAACAACTGTTATTTATTAATAGTATATATAAAGAGTGAATTATATTTATTTCCTAATTCTGCATTAAGACTACGGATTCTCTCTCTTGCCCACTGCCACCCCAATTAACCTTAATACTACAACTGCTTCTGACAAAAGAAGCTTTGAAGTACTCCTATTCCAGAATGGAGGAGCTCAGGCATACTGTAACAGTGACATCGCAAGAAGCCTGTGTTGCCTGTAAGGCTACTTACATAACTTGCAAAACTGTCCACAGTAATTACTGCTGTCAAAATCAGTGGTACTGAGAATAAAAAATGGCAACTTAGGATGAAATAGGAAAAAAAAAAGTACTAGGAATATCTACAGTGAACATGTATATTCAATTTCTTCAGACCCAAGATGAAACTCTTTATTAATTACAGAATTATTCCTTCCATGACATTGCCAGGATCCACTTTTAATGCCAAACAAATACAGTACTAAAATATTCCATGAATCCTGAAATCCTGATTCAGAAAATAAAGCATATTCCAAAACAAAAGTCTTTGGTGTCTTCATTTTTTGCTTTTATAGTGGAAAGCATTGATTTGTTTTATTTCTCATTTTCAGTTCAATATTTTCGGTGTCTGTGAATGCTAGCTCATGACTTCTTCCATTGGGAGAAGTTGGATACAGAAATGACACCAGCAGTTCGTCAGCATAGGCAATTAAATCAACTGAACTTTGTAATTAACATGTAAAGAATCTGCAGTACTGATTTTAATCCAGTTTTAATCAGTCCTTTGAGAATACTAGTGTGTAGGGGGGGAAATTGCATACATTTTTCATTTATAAATCATGGCACTTTCTCTAACTGGTTAGACAAAAGCTCATCTGAGCCATTATCTTAACAATGACCAGAAACTAAAATATGGCAAGAAGTCCTCTAAGTTAAATACTGGGTCATTTTACCCACTATACTAACCGCACGTATGCTTTAATCTCTCCTTTTGCTCTGTGTTGTCCACATTCAGAACAGCATATATAGAGAAATTTCACTGAATTTAGCATTAGCTTAAGATACACATAGTAGACATCCGACTTCCAGCCAGCAGTTTTCTGCTTCATAGGAAAAAATATAAAATCCCCACAAAACTTAAATTAACAAGTTTTGCACGAAATGGGATGCATGGAAAACTTGCATGATTAAAGAAAAACAAAATCACAGTGTTTGACAGAATACCAAGAATATCCCCCTAATCTCACTGCCACTTGTGCCAACTTTAGTTGGAATAATTCTCACTTAGTAAGTAGGAATATATCTTTGAACATAAAGAAAAATGTGATGCAAGAAAAGAGAACAATTAGTCAGAAATTAAGAAACAAACCATGTGAAGGCTGCACCCATATCAACATATTCAGGGTAATTCTTGAAAGTAAATCTGTATTTGCTAATTAGAGTGGAATTTCAAGCAGCTTTTTAAGCTAACCAAGTTTTTTTTGGCTATTTTATGATCAAATAATCAACCTCTTCCTCATTCTAATGGGCTGTAATTCACAAAAGTTAACTATGGAGGTATTATTTATGTAAAGGTTTACCAAGAGAACAACATTTTTATTTTTTTTTCCCAAGAATGGCAACACTTTGAATATTTGCCATAGCTATCTTGCATTTACTTGACAAGCAAACTGAAAAAATCATGTCAGTTCAAGTTATCAGTATATGGTTTTCCAGACAGATTTAACGTGAGACTTCACATTTCTTTAATTGTGTTTAAAGATACTTTGAATCACAGCACCTTGATGCTTGTCAAACTGTTATCCATGATCAAATTGTATTTCAAATTCAATTCCATTTTTCTCTAAAGGTAAAGCTGTCTTCTCCTGTAGCTCTGTGTCCCTGTAAACACACTATTGCCATTGTTAGCAATGAGGTGCAGACTGTGCTGGCTTTGCAAGTCCACAAGACTGAGGCTTGCCAGGCTTTCTTTGAATTTTTCTTGGCCCACCTGCACCTTTAGACATGGCTTTTTTAGGCATAATAATAATTTTTCTAATGTATTTTACTTCTCTTTTTTGTATGACATAACATATATTTTTTATATATGGTAGTAACACAGTTATTCTGATATGACGAAATATTTAATAATGGCATAATGATATAGCGTAGAGGAATACAAGGCTGGTCTCATAGCAGAAGCCTTGAGAATGAGGACACAGGATGCAGTGCAGAGGAGTTCAGGCACAGGCTGATAAGAACAGGGAGACAAGCTGACACTAGAAATCCAAGGGCTATAAACAACTCACCAATGGCCAGTTACAGAATGCCTACACTGAGCTGAGCAAAATGAAGGTAGTGAAGAACAATATCCAAAATACATAAAACCCACCAAGTTGATTAAACTTGGTTGTAATGTGAGCTGGCAGACCAGTGTATACATATCCAGGTGCAGAACATCAGTAAACATGTAAAAATGGCTCACAGTGTATCCTAAAGAAGAGAACAAAGAAACCATTAACACCAATGTCGTATTCCTCCCAGCAAAGAAGAGCAAGTAGCCACAGCATGAACATTTCACTCCTTTCAGTGAAAGACTTGGAGTGCTGGTGGTTTGCTGCAATGCTCCCCCTCCCTTTCTGTTCAAGGCATGCTGGCATTGGTGACCTTAGTAGACAGAGGCAGCAAAAGGATGAGCAGAGAAAAAAAGGTAAATCCTAGGAATAGTGCACACAAAAATTTTCATTGTATTATTATATGTGAGACTTTTTCTGAAATCTGTAACACTGTAATATTTTTCTTTTCTGTAACTCTTAGATCTAGACTAGTAAGGATTTTCTTTGATTAGACTTTTCTATCATAATAAAAATAAATTCAGAGTTTTACGTATAAACAGTGTTCCCTTTTTGCTCATACCAAAATTGAAAACAGATTACCCCTTATCTAGAATTTATTCAAACAATCACATTTTATTTTCAATAGTATCGCAAATATAGGACAGAGATACATAGGTCATCACAAAAAAACTTCCAGTTCTCATTTTTTACCAGCCTTTGAAATAGGTTTTTTTCCTCACAGCATGCATATAAAAAATGGTACATGTACTTGCATGGACAAAGAGGTGAGGGAAATTTAAAAGATTTATGTATGGAACTTAATAGACAGATTCAATTCTAAACCAAATCAATGTAATGCTTTCTCATGCTCATTCTTCCATTGGAACTGCTTATACAGTCAATTATCTGGTTTAGCATTTGTTTCTAATAGTCTTCATAATGTGTAAACCATGCGTTAGAAACAAGACAGTTGCTGGCCTGGACTACTGACTAATGCGTAGTTTAGTGTGATGTTGCTACAGCAACCAAGAAGATGGAATAGCATGTCATATATCATTTACCCATTACTTGGAATGTACAGCTTTCTAAAAGACACTAAACCAAGCAGAGGTGCTGTGACGGAGGAGACAAGGATGTCTAAAAGCATTCTAAAATTGTTTCCATTGTTCTGAAGGTCCAGGGAAGTAAGTCAAAGTAATAAGCAGCACAAATAAGAGTTAAGTATTTAAAAATAGAAGAGCCTTCTGGTTTTAACACATGATATCAGTATTTCTCAGGGTCCAGTTGCCAGAAGAACATGCTTCTAGATCATGGACAAACGACCTAGACTTTTTCCTTCAGACTTCTAAGAAGTGAATGTTTGTGGCCCACACTATGGCACACAGAAATCCTGTAAACCACATGCTACACATAGCAAAACAGCTACTGTCAGAATAAAAGCTTGAGAGGCTTTCAAAATGGAGGCTCTGAACTTGCTCCAGTGGACCTCCTCAGCAAATACATGTGCCTTCATTAAGAGTAGTCTTGGTCCCCCAATGCAAGCTCCTACTCCCTGCAGATACACCAACTAATTTGTAAACAAAACCAGTATGTGTTTTTGCAGTGGTAGTGGTGGTGATGTACAAATTTAGCAGACAAATTGGGAAAATTCAAATTGGTAAATTTCATGACTTCGCAAAGCTATTTATGCATTGAGTTTGCAAGGGATCTGGAAAACATGCAGTTTATAGTGGCACTATGAAAAAAAGTACCCATGATTGGGTTAAAAGTTTAGATTCACCAACAGGGTGCACATTTTGGATAAGAAAGTGAACAAAACATCTGGGAACAAGCCTGGGGATGTTTTCCAGACCACAGCAGAAAGATTAATGAGCTAAGTCTGTCAGGCTCAAATGGAAGCTTACAGAGGGACTGGATAAGGCTTTGATTTAAGAAAAAAAGGAGAAAGAAGAGCAGTAAAACAATCTATAGAGTGGATAGGCCTGCTGCTCATTGTCAAAAAGGGTATAATTCTTTGCTTATGTATAAACACAAGAGAGTTTCATAAGTATGTAATAAGGGAACATTTTGTACTGCCAGCAAGAGGAGAAATTCTGTAAGCAATGGAGGATGCCCAGTCTTTTTCTACATCTGAAGTAGCAGAGGGTTTCTGGCAGTCACATTCAGAAGAGAGACAAGTTTCTGCACGTTCAAGACACTCCCTAAGAGCACCAAACAGTGAAACCTCTTGAGTGCCCAATGCTTGCTATACTTTCACAACATTCTTCTGCACAATGGAGAACATGCTGTAATACTTCATTTCAGGGCTGGAGGCAAATGCAACATGAATCCAGGTGGCATATAGCACCCTCCTTACATTTGTGCAGGTTGGATCATGTTTTTAAAAATGTCACATGCTACATGGACATCACTGCCTACATGCCATGAATGGACTGGACACCAGTGCAAGAGAAAAGTAAAGAAACTATGACTGTCAGAAATCTGAGGACAGGGACAACTCAAGTGGAGTGGGGAAAAAGAACTCCTGTTAGATGCCTTCACTTTGGGGAGAACTACAGAGCCTGTAACTATGCATGAATCACCATAATGTGCCAGAGCATAAAAGGGGCCATCAAGGTACACTGTAGATATCTCCTCAGAGGGAGATTTCTATTTACACAGCTGTTGGTATCGTTTTACCGTGGTACACCACTGCTCCAACAAAATCTCTAGCCATCGACTCATCTAGGTTTACAATTCAGAAACAATGAGATATAATTACCAGCTAAATCCATCCAGCTGGGACATCCCTTCCTCCTTCTGGCAGGGAATATCAACGCTGTTGAGATTATTGGCCTCCGCCCAGCCTGTTATTTGACCCACATACAAAGAAATCCCTTTCCTTCTGGAAGGTTCTGTCTGACAAAATTTAGCCAACCACAAAAAGGAGCACAACTCCAGTGAGTACGTTACTTTATCACCTTATACAGAGGACAAAGATCCCAAGACAGTGAAATAAATCATGGCTCTGGAAGGAGTCCCTAAGGATGCCAGAAAGGATGGGGAACAGTCCTGAACCAGGACAGAAGCTGAATGCCATGACTAGTCAGGCTTTTGCAGCAAAACCTCCATTGCAAGGCTTGCTGAGTGTGCTTTGAGCCACTGAGGAAAACCACGTGTGCTAGCAAGTAGACACATGCAAGGCTGTCATGGATGTTCTGGTCAAATGTAGGATTCTGATTAGATCAACAAGGACTGGCAGCCTTGCCCCGTGCTTTTTTCTAAAAAATATTACAGATGGAGGCCAGGGACCCCGACATATCATGCCATCTTTTCTTGTAAGGCATTCCAGGATGCAGGCAAAATCTCTTCCCTCAAACACTACTACCATATAGCCCAGCAAAGGGAGTCCTGGCTTTGGGTGAGTGCATCGTGAGCTGAATTAAAGGCAGGCCTGCAGTGTTCTATAGAAGACACAGCAGCACCAACTGCATGTTATGGAAATAGCAGAGAAAGAAGGTACAGGAGAGCAGAGCTCCTGCCATAGCCTTATGTTACACAACATAAGGACTGGAAAAGGGGAAATTTGGATGTCCTTTCTGGGTCACTACTGAGTGTCAGCTTTCATGCAAGGTGCTCGTTTGCCCTTGACAGAAAAGCAACACACAAGCAAGAGAAGTCTGGGCAACAATAAAAATGACTTACAGAAAAAAAAGAAAAAAAAAATGGGGAAAAGCCCTGCTGGCACAAGCTGTTGGAGGCAAAATCTCATTGAGGTACATCCAAATGTCCTGTGTGCCCCATTACAGTGTGCCTTGCGCAGAGCATTTTCTGAGCTCATACACAAATTAAAGCTGTCTAAGCACCAGTGTAAAATCCAAGAAAGTCCTCTAACTTTTCATAGAAAGGCTGAAGTAACACCCAGGAAAAAGTTTTTTTTTTTAAACCATGCTGGGTTGACCTTGGTCAGCTGCCAAAGAGCCATCCAGCCACTCTTGCCCTCCTCTTCAACAAGACAGGAGGAAAAAAAAAAAAAAAAAAAAGATTAAAAACCTTTGTAGATTGAGAAAAAGACAGGGATATTATCTACTAATTACCGTCTTGAGTGTAACAGATTCAACCAGGGGAAAACTAATTTAATGTATTGCCGACTGAACAGATTTGGATTGTGAGAAGAAGCAAAGACAAAATTAAAACAACACCTTTTCCCCACATCCCTTTTTCCCAGGCTCAACTTCAGTCCTTCATTCCTGACTCACAGAATCACAGAATCACAGAATTGTAGGGGTTGGAAGGGACCTTCAGAGATTATCTAGTCCAACCTCCCTTCCAAAGCAGGTTCACCTAGAGCAGGCTGGACAGGAATGCATCCAGACGGGTTTGGAATATCTCCAGAGTCCCCTTCTCCAGAGAAGAGGACTCCACAACCTCTCTGGGCAGGCTGTTCCAGTGCTATGTCACCCTCAAACTAAAGAAGTTTTTCCACATGTTCAGAAGGAACTTCCTGTGTTGCGGCCCGTGTCTGTTGCCCCCTCTCCTGTCACCAGGCGCTGAGAAGAGCCTGACCCCAACCTCTTGACACCTGCTCTTTAGATATTTATAAGCATTGATGAGGTCTCCTCTCAGTCCTCTCTTCTCCAGACTACACAGACCCACAAACATCTCTCAGCCTTTCCTCATAAAAGAGGTGCTCCATTCCCTTGATCATCTCCGTAGCCCTCTGCTGGATTCTTTCCAGTAGTTCCCTGTCTTTCTTGAACTGGGGGAGCCAGAACTGGACACATGACTCCTTTACTCCCCACCACTGGTCCAGGAGGGATTGGGGAGCAGAGGATTATGGTCAGTACACACTACTTCATCTCTGTGACTCATTCCTCCTCAAGATTTTTCCCTATACTACAGTCCTGCTCCAGGGGATCTCTCAAGAACTGATACAGTGTGGGTCCTCTCCACAGGCTTCAGTCCTTCAGGAAAAAAATCTGCTGCCGTGTGGGTCCACCAAGGGCCACAGTTCCTGTCAGAAGAATCTGCTCCTGTGTGGGTCTCCACAGCCTGCAGTTCCTTCAGGAAATGCCAACCAGCTCCAGCATGGTCTTCCCATTGGCTACAGTGTGGGTATCTGCCACTGTGGTCTCTTCCATGAGCTGCAACGGAATAACTGCTCTGACACCTGGAGCACCTCCTTCCCTCTTCTCTGACCCGAGTGTTCACACTATTATTTCTCACACTATTGTTTCTTACACTTTTTTCCTCACTCCCCTCTCATTGCCATGCAACACTTTACCCTTTATTAAACATGCTTTCACAGAGGTGCCACCAGCTTCACTGATGGGGTCAGTTGTGTCCTATGGTGGGTCTGCTATGGATTCAGCTGTGTGTGCATGGGCCAGCCCCTGACTATTTCTCAAAGAGGCTGCCCCTACAGCCCCCTGATGCCAACACCTTGACACCTACACCCAATATGTCCACTAACATTTCTGATGTGAGTGCTGCAAAGTCTGTTCTGGCTGGCTGGCTTGCTTAACCTCTTTGGTATACGTAGCTATGAAAATACAGGATAAGGAGGAAGATGAAAGAAGAAGAGTTTGCAAGGGGTGAAGGGAGTAGATTTAGACTCTCAAGACTAGGTAAAAGAAAAGGCAATAACAGTTATGGTACTGTGAAACTTAAGCAAGATCTTTTCCTCATAGACTGCTGGCTTTGTAAGAAAAGTCAGTCCCAGGCTTGGCAACAGCTTAGATATGGGGCTGGAGACACAAACAGTAAGGACCATTGCTCTTTACTGTCCTTTCATGGACTGTAAAGTATTCAGCTGCCTTCCAACAATTTCATCCAGGCTTGTATTAAGCTGATTTTATGGACAATACTAGTAGGCCTTAAACAAACCACCTGATAATGCACCCCGTAGGTAACTGATAAGAAGCTGTCATCAGAAGAGGGGAACACACCATATTGCAGCAGAGCTAGGCACAAGCAGTAAGAATCTAAGTCAAAACATTCATGTCTTGACTGTAAATCTCTGCATGGGAACGGGTTAACATTACGGCCTACAGGGAGACTCTGAAGGCCTCAAATATGTGAATCACAGTGTTTCATGAAGTATAAAATAAAGCTGAATTGCTTCAAGTAGCTTGTAAATTGTCAGAGTATGATGCAATGTTGTCAAGACTTCTCCAGAGAACACCTATAGTTATATATTTCTCAACAAAACCTCTGGCCCAGGTGGTCATGTCACATCCATGGAAAGCAGCAGTGGTGTCAGGACAGCAATGACCAAAAAAATGAACAGTTAAGGGATGGCCTTGAGCACATTTACTACAGGAACAGTTACAGGAACAGAGCTTGCCAATGGTAAGATAGCCCCAAATCTTTCATGAGTACGTTGTGGCCAAATGATACCTCCTCACTTCCAGATCAGTGTGGACACCCAGGAACAGCTTTGAAAAGGCAGAATTGCTAATTATGAATTAATGAAATAAGGCCCAGAAGGGTCTTCCACATCCTGAAGTTAGTATCCCATTACTAATAGTCCGACACCTGAAGAATGATGCGATCTGTCCACAGATGATGCTAATCTGACCTCAGTGTTGCCATCATTCTACAGTTCTCGTGTGTTCTCTGTGAAATGGACAGGGAGCAATTTTGCATTGCATTCTCAGAGCCACAACAATACGGAAACTACGTGACTGTGCATTCAGCCAGCCTGCACCTCATCCTTTTCCAATTTCACATGTGTCAGCTTGCTGACAGCAGGCTGACACACACAAAAAAAAAAGTCATATGTGGACATTTAAGGCAGTACGTAGGGCACCCCATACAACAGGCTTATGTGCTGAGATTATGAAGCACATGTAGTACAAGGGAGGCAAGTGCTGGGTGAATCTTCCTTGCAATAATGCAAGACCTCTGGGGTAGCTTTTGCTTTAGCTATTAAACTGCCTTTATCTCAACCCAGAAGCTCTCTCACTTTTACTCTTCTGGTTCTCTCCCCAGTCCCACTGGTGGGGAGCGAGCAAGTGGTTACGTGGTGCTTAGCTGCTGGCTGAGGTTAAGCCACGACATCGCAAAGACCCCTGTCCTGTTTAGAGAGAGCTGATGAACTCTGGAGGTGCCTAAGCATCTCTAAACAGCTTAGATCCCAAATGATGTAGCAGTTGTCTCAAAAACCATTAACTGCCAGCATCAGCACTGGGAGGTCAGGCAGCAGAGGGAGGCATATGTAAGCCCTGGCCTGTGGAGTTTGGAACCAACATATTTATTACCAAATGCAAGGAGCAGGTTCTAGGCCCAGTGGAATGATGATCTCCTCAGGGAAACTGGTGCCTAATTTCCTTTCTACAGTACACAACCTAAGTATAACATTTTGCAAAGATGTGCAGTAGTCATTACTAAAAAGATTTTGATAGAGAAGGATTTAATAAAGAAAATTAAAATCCTGAGCTACTGGGATAGCAAATAGCAAGTGTAATTATCTAAGCATCCCCCCAAAATGAATTTATATCAAAACTAAGCAAATATCTCAAAATTAGTAAATAGCAGCCTGGGTTAACAAAAAAAGAACCAGAGTTAGCAAAACAAAACCAGTGTTATCTGCTTAACTAAAACAGTGTGCTCAAGTAAAGGAGGAGGCTTTGATTTCAAGGAAAAGGTAAATAAGTTTTTCCATGGCTTCAGCTTTTCCTTTTAAGGATTAAGACAGCATCTGCATCCTCTAAAAGTGATGGCTTTGGTGAGACATGCCTAGACAGCTTCTTTAGAGCAATGTATTATCTCTTGGATTGTCCCATCCTAAAAAGTCCATTTACACACATGCTTTATCTAAGCCCCACCGTTCCCTGAGAGCTGGGGAAGGCTTCAGCTGCTTTCAGATGCTCTCCCAGGACCTGAGACTGTTTCAATAAGAACATCGCCTGACAATTAAACCCTCCTGATTTCTCAATCAAAAAAGTTTCTTTTAATTACTGCTCTTACTTCTTATTTAGTTGCCAGATTTGACTATACAACTATGTCATTCTGCCAGAATCCTGGAAGTGCATTACTATGAAGTGAGTATGATCCTCAAATGCTTGGTTAGAAGGTGTTAATTTCAGAAGGCACTTAATTGTCTCCAGGTTTATTATTCTCACAGTTTTTGTAAAGCCTGATGAATGCGTACTCACAATAAATTCTTAAAACCCAATCTACAATAAATGCACTTCATGGATTAATCATATGAAGTATTCATAAAGTTGTGACATTCTTCTTAGACCACTGTTTAGCAGTCTTCTATGTATCACCCTCTTTTCCTGACACAATAAAAACTGGAAACTGGGACACCTCATGCTTACATGTAGGAAAGAGAAACAGCAGGCATGGCAAGGGATGCTGCTGATAAACTCATGTCCAATCCGATTGTGAATGTAGGGGATGGAAGCAATCAGTAGATATTTGCAACTGCTTTACAAAGGGCCTTTTTTTTTTTTTTCTTTAGAAAGAATCATAGAATAAGGGCCCCTTTCTTGTTGCTAGTACTGTAATACAGAATAAATCTGATCTTGATCATGCTGTTCCAGATCCCCACAGACATTAGCTTTATCTTAAAGAGTTTATAAAGATTATGAAAGATGTTTCACACTTTGAACTTTTCTATCCTAACTGACAAAAAAAATAAATCAAAGACTTAGCACTTCGAAGTGAGAAGAAGTTTTTTCATCACTGTGGACTGGAGGGAGTTGAGTTAGACAATGAAAGACAATGATCAGAACCCTTTGATTGTTACTTACATGAGGGGGGAAAGGAACAGAGAGAAAACTGCAGAAAAACACATACAGGTTAGCATAACTATAATTAGAGGTACTCCTATAGAATTCAGGGCAGACAGTTTCATCACACTCGGGAGGTCTTGTAAATTTAAGTTCTGCATAAACAGTGGTCTTACAAAACTCAGAATATCAGAAGCTAGCTTTGCCCATATATTCAAATCTCCTACATAGGGACAGTGAATTTGAATAAACAAATATGTTTTCAGCTTTAGAAGCGTAACAGAAAAGTGGATCTGCGTTTTAAATTTCATTTAAACTGTCTGATCAAATTAAAGCAGCCACAACTAATCTAGTTTCACTGTTCTACCTTTAGCAAGGTAGACATAATTTTAAAACAGAACTGAGTGAATAAAGCAATAAGATACCAGTTTGTACAGCAAAACATAGAGAAGGGAATTCCTTTCAACTGCCCATATATACATGTTATTTCTCCTTAAAGATACTCATTTTATAAACTTTTAAAAATTATGAAACATCCAAAATATTTCGTCCTTATAGACATATTTTGATTTTATTCTTCTGTATCAGAATATCAGGTGTCTTCTAACTGTAGGGAAAAAAGATTAATTACCTACACACATAGACTGCTAAGAATGACTCAAATACAACCTTTTTATTCTCCCATGATAATCTGGCCTTGACTGACTTGCAGAATACTGAAACAGAATGTTGTTCTGGAAACAATCTTACCGAACTCAGGACAGCAGGCAGCACGAGGGAAGAATTACATCAGTGATATTCTGTAAGACTAGTTCAAGACTGCTGATGGACAGCCACACAATTATTTATTAAGTGACGACAGTGGGTTTTAAAACTCTGTTCTTATTTAATGCAGACCAAACACAGTTTTAATATGTTAAAGAAGAATAAATATAAGAAAATCTTCTGTAAAACTAAGTCACTAGAGAGCTCTGATCATCCAAAGACATTTCAAAAGACCAAGTATATTATTTCAATTTACTTAAGAGAATAATTCCACTGTATTATGATGACAAGTACATTCTTCTTGTAAGGCCAGAACATTATAAATGTAAGCTGGTTTTAGACAAGATTTTTCTTTAAATGTTTTAACGACTTATTCATCATTCATTAACCATGTCATTGTCCTGTATATGCTAATTGCTGCAGCCATGCCTGTGCTGGGCCAGGCACCTCACTCATCTGGACACTGACCCTGAGTTTGAACTTGAGCTCCTGGCCTGATTCCCAACCTCCCTCATCCCTATGGACTTTTCTGGCTCTCTGGGCTCATGGGTGAACCTGGTACCATCACTAGGCTTATTCAGGTACTGCAGGGCTGAGCCCTTGCACAAATTATGAACACACATATTTCTGACACAATTACAAGCTTTTGTCTTTACCTAGTTTCTTTCTGGGCAGCACATTATATGTTTGAGAGCACAGCTGGGGCATTTTGACAATATGGCTGAGCAGATCAATGAAGTGGGGAGGTCTCACTTCCCTCACTATCCTTTGTCCTGGACACGTGCTCCCATTTCTCCGTGTGCCAGCTGAGCTCCAAAATGACAAACAACTACATTGACAAAAAAAACCTCTGTCAGGTTAGCAAGTTAAATCAGCTTCATAAAAGGTCCAGTGAGCACCAAAGATGGTGCAGAGGACGTAGGGCTCTCTGCTAGGTAGGAATAAAGGAGCAGAGAGAGGAGGGGGGAGGCAGGACCTCCCCTTCTACAAAAAGCATTTGCTAGCTTAACTCAGCCGCAGCATCAACCCCAGTCCTAAAAAGTTATAGCCGTTTGCATGACTGATGATTGTAAAATCAAATTGTGCTATGCTACATTTCTCTAAGAATTTACGAGGGAGACAAAAGAGAGCAGAGAAAATGTGTCATCTCCTTGAATAGTATATAATGTACGTGTTCTCATCAGGTTTTCTAGTTACTAAGCTGGTAGCTGTGGTAGTTCAGTAAGGAAAAAGCAAAGGCTGCACAGAGAAGTGCAGGAAAACAAAAAGATTAATTGTATATTTCTCATCAGCAGGCAATGTTTAGCCACCTCCTGGGAAGCAGGTCCTCCATATGCATAGAGATTGCTCCAGAAGACAGATGCCTTAATAATTATTGCCCCCTCCTCTCCTCCTTTCCCTTAGCTTTTATTTCTGAGCAGAAGTCATATGGTATGGAATATCCCTTTGGTCAGCTTGGTTCAGCTGTTGTGGTTATGTCCCCTCCCAAACTCTTGCCCACCCCCAGCCTACCAGCCTTTGGAGGAGGGATGCTGTAGAGACAGCCTTGATGCTGTGCCAGGACTACTCAAGCAGCAGCAAAACACTGGTGTGTTATTAACACCTTTCTAGCTACAAACACAAAGCTCAGCACTATGAGGGCTGCTACAGTGAAAGTTAACTCCATCCCAGCCAGACCTAATACACTTACCCAACCCAATCCTTCCTGAACTTGACAATGCTGAAAATCACCAAACTGCACTCTGCAGAACCCAGGCAAGCTGCCTAACCCACCAAACTACACGATGTCACTACGTTTTGATGATTAATACTTATAAAATTTTCTTTACTGAAGAAAAGTATTACACAAGGGCTCCAAGAGGTCTGTGAGAAGTGCATAAACGCCAGAAGTGTTTCTGAAATTACTACTCCCACTCAAGTGCATGTTGCAGATTCCCACAGTCTGGACAGTCAGGAATGTTACTGGGTGCTGGATGAAAAAATGGGGTGAGAAACTAAGAGAACAATATGAAAACCTTACCTCCATTGTACAGAGCTGGACTACGGAAACACATATAGTCTTCTGTTTAGTATGGCAGTTAAACGTGCATGGTTACTAAACAAAGTTCTCAAAACCTTTAGCTGGGATTATACATGTGGGAGAAAAGCAATAGTGCATGGAAAGAGGAGTGCAAGTTCAAGGCACCTGCCCCACTTGGCACTCTGGCAACCTGTACTCATCTAAGGAAGAGGTCAACAAAATAGGGCTTTATAAACTCAGTGACGGTTACCACTAACATGGGCAACAGCACTCTGAAGAGGTGTCTAAAAGGTGGGATTATAGACCCATGTCTTTTTCCTTTCCTCTCATTTTTTCCCCAAAAAACTCCCTTCACTTGCACACATCAGCAAAGACAGCCAGGCAAGCTGGAGGAGCACCGACCAGACCTGTCATGCTGGTGCTGCCCAACCACTGAAGTTAGTTAAGGTAGATCTTTAATATATCAGCACTCTGACTTCCAAGGATCATTCACAGACTTCTCTACAGACCCACCCTCACAGAGGCAACAAGTGAGAACACAAGTTGGAGTAAATCACCTGATTCAGCCAAGCCACCTGCTATTATGAATAACCATATTGCATAAGCCTGTTAATGAACTAATCAAGATACTTTTTAATAGCAGTTATTTCTTTGGGTCTCACTGTTCTTACTGGGAGGTGATCAACCCTTTAATTGCTTTAATGGAAGCTACAATGTCCCCTCTCAGAGAGCAGACAGTAGGATGGGGCTTTGATGTCCCTGCCAATGGTCGGAGGGGTCGGAACTCAGTATCTATCCCATCCAACCCAAACCCAAAAATGATTCAATAATTTTATTCCTTCTCAGACTTTTTGCCAGGATAAAAAGATTATTTTTGAGGAATCTTCTTGTAAGAAAGGCTACTAGAATAGTAAGAATAGAGCTTTTCTTTGCTTCTGCACTAATTATAGTTCCTGTTTCCTGAATATGAATGAGTAGAACTTAACAAATTATTTTGATGTGTTGACTAGAACTTTGCATAACATCATTATCACTCCTCTAATTCTGCTAGAAATAATTCAGCTAAAGCAGGCCAAAGCTTCTAGGATTGTACTTGCCAAAGTAATTTGCTTGTGTTTCCAGCTAATGAGCTTCTGGCTGAAACAGTAATTTTTGTTATTAGTCCACTCTGAGTCCTTGCATTCCATTCCGTTGTATTTGCATTTTGTACTACTGAATTTCATCCTGTTTACATTACTGTAGTTCTCAAGGTCACCCAGTTTTTCCCATACAACACTTTGATACTGAGCGTGCACTTTGCATAACCAGGAAATTTCATCACCATATTCCTAGCTTTTGTGTCCAAGTGATTAAAACAGGTATTAAAGATTCAGATTCAACACTATGCTGAGGAATTTCAAAGCTAACCTTCTTCTTCTACACAAGAGCTTTCCTTTCATTGCTAGTGTCATTACTGACTGAGGTACAAATCCTTTTCTAAATCTCATTTTTCAATCTCATAGTTTCCTATGTGTCAACAAAAGGTATGCTTCACTGAAATTGGATAGGATTTACTGCACTTCTACATAGACAGTTATCAGACTAGTCTAGCTTAAACTACTTCAGCATTTCATTCTACTCTCCCTTTATTTTTGTATTTGTATTTACCTTAAAAGACCTGTCCTGAAGTTCTGCATGTTTTCTAAACTACTCTGCACAGTGCATAGCTGCCTGCATCTTTCCCCTTTAATACATTTTCTATATATACAACATTCTCGAGTCATCTCATAATATTCAAGAACAAACAGACTTTATAATTACATGCTCTGCTTTTTTATATTGCTTCTACACAGCTATGTGATGGAGATTCCCCACTTCCCAACATTAGCATGAGAACTCAACAAATCATTTGTAAAAAGAAATCTTGTGTGAAACATAGAAAAAAATAAAAAAAACAAGTGATGTATAACTCTACAAATCAATGCGGGCGAAAAGTTAAACATCTACTGAAATCTGTACAGTTTTATGAAACGAAGAACAATGCTGAAACCCGACTCTGTGTGTTGCTGTGCGTTAGCTATTTAGGGGACTGTTCTCAGATTTGTAGGCAGCATGTAGCAGCCCGGCTTTCTGTCACTGTTTCTAAAACACCCTTGTTTTTGTGGTTCTCAGATCTTTAAAATTATATTCTGGTATTGTCTTCCAAAGATTGGCTTTAGCTTAGATGTTTCCCAATTCATAATTTCATCTGCTTCAAAGATGTTCTGAAATTTAAAAGCAAATGTTTGTTTGTTAACTGAAATATCTTATTTCTCAGATATACAGTTTCAAGTTACAAACTCAGTTTTATCTCTTCTATTCAAGAAGTAAAATTCTCACAAACCCCACAAAGTTATACACATTCTCAACAAAATGAAAATGCCAAGCAAACACACACAGCTCTTGAGAGAACAAATGATTGTAAAAAAAAAAGTTCTTTTTTTTTTTTTTCTGCTGATATTAGTTTCTAAAGACATTTAAGTTTTCAGATGGCCTTGCAGGGTTTGCTTGTCAAACTTCATTCTGTAAATCTGAGGAAAATACTTGAAAAGAAATTACCTACATACATAGATGTAGCACCACATCTAGCTATGAGAAAAAAACCCAAATAGAGAAATAACAGACCTAGTTCAAAGACACAGGGAGTTCCATTATATTAAATAAAATTGACTTTCAAATATTCCTTTTACATGGACTTGATCCTATGTCTGCTTCTTAACAAAGTCTGAAATGTTTCTTAAGTGTTTTCTCTGGAGTCTTTGCTTTCAACTCTGTGTCTCTTTTCACTAGACACAAAACCTAGTGGATATTTACTAACATGTAGGTTGTTTATTCCAGTACTTAAACGGTGGGGCAGACACATGATTTTATTTAAAACACTGGGAAATACTATTTTTGAAGAAATGTTCCATTTAAAACTCAAATTGAAAGATTATATACATTTTTGGTGATAATATGATACAGGCATATTCTATAATCCTAGGTAACAGGAATTTTGTGTCAGCAGTAGCTTGCCCACTGCTTAAGTTTCTAGTGGGATCCTTGCAGCAGGGCAGCACTCCATATACCCTACTTCTTATTACTTAAGTAATTCCCACATTATTTGCAGACACAGAGTTCATGGATGAAAGGAAAAATCAGAACATCTAGTACCATCTGCACTTCTGGGGCTAGTACATTTCATCTATTTATCCAAATAACTTGAGATAACACGCATCACCCAGAAAAAGGGCAGAAGTAACAGTGTGGTCTTACCAGGCTCTGTTCTCAGGCAGCCTCCACAGATTTCAGAAACCTTCTTTGACTCCAAATCTCCTGGCTGAAGTGCAGCGTTGTGGCTTTCCCCCTGTCAATTGACACCAAAAAAAGACCTTGTGTCAATTTTCAGCTTACGCCTTGCTTGTCCCTATAGATACCTACCATAAAGTCCTTATTTAGACATTATCCCCGATAATTTATCTTGGCAGAAGAATCATGCTCAGAACAGAAAGGGTATTGTTTACTTTTAAGTTTCTGGTTTTCTGGTTTTAGGTTCTGGTGATTTGTTCCTATGACTTTAACCCCCATATGGAAAGGCTTTTAATAATTTTTCTCCTTATGCAATTACTTAAAAATTAAGTCACTTATTCTTTCTGAATAACCAGACTGATTCTCCTCACATTAAGACTGACTTCAGCTCCTCCAGAAACACTGTAGATCTCAGCAGTCTTCTATTTTTTCAGCATTCACAAAATGTAGGAACACACTGAATACGCAAGAATGTGTTTTGTAACGATGTACAGAGGGATTGTAAACAAAACTACCCTGTTACAGAGGCAAGTTTGTTGAGATCTTATGTCAGCCTACAGCATCACACTGACACTATCCAGTTGCTCATCTTCTCTGAAGCCTCAGCAGTTCTCACAGTCAGTGACACAGTCTCCACTCTGTAAAAGTTACCTTCATTACTCACTCCTTACTATCTACCATTTTGTACCTAATTATGCTTAACACACTGTGTGAATGGCTCTAAGCTGTCGTGTGACACAAACTGCCATAGAAGATTGCCACCTTCTCATCCTATTTACCTGCACGACAACTGTTGGTCACTTTACTCAGGAGCGATTTCATTATTTCTTTCATCATCAGGAATTAATCAAGCAACAGCAAATGCGGTATTGCTCTCTCCAGAGGTCTTTTGGAAACACCTCTAAAGAAACACTATTAGCATTGGAGATTTACTGTGTATTTTAATCCATTCTTGAAGCAGTCACTGTTTTAAACAGAACTCTGAACAGAAAATTAAGATGGTTTTCAAAGAAAAGATATGTCGCGGAGTATTATACCATTAATGTAACTCAGACCTTCAAGAACCCTTACAATGAAATCTTGCCTTGGGATTTGAAGTGGTCACTGTAGCTCAAGAAAAGCTTTAGGATGCTTTTCCATTTTGGAATTGCTGTGGTTAACAAAATCAAACTCAGAACCACCTGATGTAATCTAAATTTCAGTTATTCTATGTTAGATCCTGTGACATATTCTGATCCAGCAAAGCCTGATTCTGCTAAAAAAAATATTGGCTTGCCTATGTTCTTACACAGAACTCAACAGAACTATATCTACACCTAATACCTTCTGCCTGCTAGCTCATATCCATTCTCTGTGGGAGCCGAGAAGACTAGAGAATATAATTCTCATACAGAAACAGCAATGCATATTTGAAACAAAAAAAAACATTCAAGGACATGGACAAGATGAAACTGCAGTCATACTGGATCCTTTAAAAAGCTTGTGAAAAGCCCTTTGTCTATTAAAAATCTGAAAGATATCTACATTCAGAAGTAAAGCAGTCTTTTCTCATGAAAATATTTGGTGGAAAATTGTAAGACCAAACAAAAATCTTCAGCATAGAATGATTCTTCGTTTTGTTTTCCTAAAGAACTAGCACAACAATATCAATCTTCAGAGTTGGCCTTTAAGAGTCACCATGATAGATTTTTTTAAAGAACAATGTAGTTGTTTAAATATATGTTCTTCTGACCAAATTTATTTTTGTTGACTTCTGGTGAGTTGTAACAGGGTCAGGTTATTTTTAAGTTTTAGAGATCAACTGAAGATTACATTAGTTAATAGTTTTCTAGCAGAAAGCATACCTGTAAATCAGTATTATTTCGGTATGTCTCCAGGGGATCTCTGTGTTCGGCTTTAACTGGATTTTTGAACAAACTGCACTTTAAGTGCACCTGCAGTTTTCATTGTTTGGTGCCATGCCGTGTTTTACTGTATCATGTGCCTTGCCTGTGGAATTCTCCAACTAGCTACACAAAGAAACAGAGCCTTTGCTCTAGTGTAAAATTAACACAGAGTCTTGCCTATGTATTTTTAACTTCAGTGGTCTATTTTAGGCAAGACAGAACACAGCTTCAGTGCGAATTGTCAGTTGATTTCAGTTTATGTTTTACATGGGAAGAGATCTGTTTTGTAAAACACTCCAGAACGTTTGCATTAATTGATTCTCTAAAGGAAAATATGAACGAATTTTTGAGGCAGATCTCTTCAGCACAGCCGGGGACCAAGGCATCGCAAAACAAAAGGCGGAGAGGGGCATGGACATCATCTGCCCCATGTGGAACGCTGCGCTTGGCAGGCCAGCAGCTGCAGTGACACACATGCTGCTGCTCTGCATTGTGTCTCAAGTACTGGGAAATGCTCATGCAGCCTTTGGGCTAGGACAGTAGCCAAGAGCTAACTCTTAAGCTACTCTGTAGCTTAGCAGGATCACACTGCCTTATTAACAATGCGTTCTGCGGACGAGGACGCCCGGACGTGAGTTTCAGGGTGGATAGAGAATTAGCCTCCCACCAAGCCAAAGGTGGGAGGTTTCCTGGGGGGAAAGCAGCAGAACCAAGGAGGCAGGTTTTAATCTACCAGTGCTATATCAAACCCGACAACAGTTTTTAGAATGGCACTGATTTACGAAAAGGTTTCTTGCTTCAACTTAACCCTCACTAGTGCCTACGCTAGCAGGCTGTGAACTGGATTAGGAAATAAAAGCAGATAAGTTTAACTAACTCTATTAAAATTACGTAGTTGAAATGAATAAATGCTAACTCATTAATTCATTGATTTAATCCTTTAAATGTTTCCCATGAGGTAGTTTATATGGAATTTAATGAGCTACCAGTTATCAGTCATTGGACACTGACTGCTCAACGTTCAGGAGGCTGACTAAACAATATAGGTGCTTATTTCATTCTGGTAGCACAACAGTATTGAGATTATTAGTTAGGAAAGAGACAGGACATTTTGAGTAAGGGAGAGGCAATCATTCTAGTTACACCAGTCTGAAGTTATTCCCATAAAACTCACTGTAATATTAGCTTTTTCCTTATATGGATTAGAACAGAGGTAAATACCTAAAGCATGGTATGATATATAAACCAAAATAGGGCACAGGATTTTAACATGCAAAGTTACTCCAACTGTAGAGCAGAATATGGGGTCAGCATGGCTAATGGTCATCTGCTTTCTTCAAAAGAAATGTCTATATATAGAGAGAAATTGTTAGAACAACCTCCAACCCACTTATAAATTACAGATGTCAACCTGAAAAAAAAACAAACCACTTCACGTTTTGAAGTAGAGAATAATTTTCTTCTGGCCTTTCTTGGTGATGCTGAACAGTTAAGTCGGTTTAGATGGTATGGTTCTACTACTTGAGTTAATTTCAGCAGTCCTGCCCAATAAACTCCAGATATTTGTACCTTCTCTGTAGCATCTTTTCCAGTACTCATCTGAACCTGCAATGAATCAGTTCAAAGAACTAAAACCAATCACTTTTCTCTCTGTAGAGGTTTGTTGTTTTTTTTTTTTTTACCTTATCTCTTTGAACAAATCAGATGAGTATCAGTGAAAGAACAAGTGAGGAGGTGGAGATGGTTTAAACTCTTATGCAATCACACTTAAACCCAACCTGTTTAGAGTACCCTTGCTTCAGGCAAAAGCTAAGGATAATCCCTGTGGAGTTCTGATTCAAGTATGAGGATGTAGCTAAAAGTTAACATCAAGGTGACAATGTAAAATCCAGTGCAAAACTAGTTCTTTCCTGACTGCTATCAAAGAATTATTAAAATATGTCTAGCTTTTATTTGTAGCCATTAAGGCTGGCCCTACACAGTCACTGACCTGTTGAACCTACTACGCCATCTGTTAACAGCAGTTAGCTGAAAAGCAAAACACAAGATTGGAAATGCAGTAAAAGCATTTTTCATGTACTCACGAGTGTCACTTATCACCTGCAACAAGTTTCCCTCATGCTTGTTTAAATGAAGACAGCTTATGTTACAAAGGCTAGCACAGCTGTGATGACATACCCAGACTTTCATGGAGTTACTAGGCAAGAGCTGTAAAGAGAGTCCATCACACAACTGAAGAAGAGCTTCCAAACCTGGGTGACCTGTGTCTCAGCTGCCTGTCTCCAGTAAACAGCCACACAGACCCCTGTGAACTGGGAAAATTTACTTATTTGTGGGAACCAAGGAAAGATTTTCCTGAGAGGATTAAAATCGGCTAAATACGCAAACAGCACTATTCTTAAATATGTTTGTTACAGTTAATTAGCAGTAGGATCCCCACCCAATGGGATACCATAAGAAAAGTCTGAGAAGTAAAAAATTTGGGAACATGATGTTGATCCTTAAGCTGCAGCTACTGCTCTTTCCACAGTCAGAAAAAAAAATCTCTAAGGTTTGGTGGAAAAAATGGTAATGGGGGTGGAGTGGGGGTGGTTCAAAATCCTACAGATTCAGTGAAAATTATCTCCTGTTAAAGGCATCTAGTCCATACACTCTAGACCATATCTACCTGGTTTTGGATGCATAGTACATATAAAGTTGTGATTTCTTGACATTTCAGGTTTGTGTCTAGCACCATCCATTACTAGTCATCAGAATGAAGGCAGCAGTTGCCCAGTTACCAGGATCAGAGGCCTCAGCTCAGACACACAGCCCTTACAAGGAGTGTAGGTTACACTGACCTCTCTTTCAACTGCTAGTAATACACACTGATGTACACCAATACAGCTATCTCCAGAAGCTTTCCTAACTAAACTTTCGGCCCTTCCCATACTGCAGTTTCCTACTTACCCAGTTGGGTTGATGCAGCTGCTTATGGGTCTGTGAGGTAATCATGAAAAGGGTGTGTTCTAAAAAGTAACCTACAATTTTTCTTAAAACCTCAGTCATCTCAATGATTCAGTTTAAACTGCCACTAAACAAACAGCTATATTGGCACGACACAGTGATGGGGTAGGAAATAAAAGCTTAAGGCTGGAATTTCTTCAGCTTTGCTATTATAAGCAATGTATAATGGAAATACTTCTAGTTGACACCTGTTTAAGCTTAATATTCTTTCTTACTTCACATCAAATGTCAGACAAAAACCCAACAAAGCCACATACGTGCTGTACCTAAAATCTTATCTAAAACCTTTGATACTAGGCATTGGTGTTGAATCAACTCCAACCCACCTCTTGTATCCGCAAAAAACTATAGTTTTCAGTTGAAAGGTGATAGACAGCCCTTCCACTTGAGATCAGTGCCTACACTCTAGAATAATTCTTTCCTTCATTAGTGCTAGTTTCTGGCATTAGCGAGTAACTCAGTTCAGGGTGCCGCTGCTGAGCTGACCTGTACTGCAGGAACCAGAAAAGGGAAGAGAAAAGCTGCTTTTCTCCACGTTCTGGAGCATTTATGAGTTCTAGTCTGAACTTGCTAATTAATATTTACTGGAGCCAGGAAACAGCAAGCAGGTATTCACCACTCCTTTGTTTCCAGAATCCGCTCAGCAGTGACAGTGAATGGTGTATTTTGTAGCACATTGACCTGCCAGTTTGTGTGCTGCATGGGACAATGTTTCAAGACTTTGGTGCTGGAGTATTCAGTGTTGGATTCTGGGATACTGGGGAATGGAACTCAAGCCTGAGTTCTGACACAGGATGAGCAGATGTTAACAGACGTAGAGAAGTGATATTCATTGGCAAGGTTCCAGCTTTAAACAGAGCCTTCACTGCTCTTCGATGGATTCAGCTTTGAAGGAGAAGCAAAACAAAGATCACTACAAGTTTGTCCCATTAAAGAAAATGCGTTTTCCCAAATATTCAAACAGCACAATACTAAGCTATAGAAAATACAGTCTCAAAGCCTGCTGTTCCTTGCTTCAGATCAAGAACTTGAATGCAAGTCTTCCTTGCTACAGTGAGTGTCTCAATCACTGAGCTCCTGGCTTTGGTGAAATAGTTGTCTCCACCTTTTTATTAACAATTCCATCTTGTTCTGATGATGCCTTACTTCATCTATATGAAGACATGAATGTGAGGTGTGCTGGAATGCCTTGTTCCTGTTTCTTAGGGCACAACCCAGGTACGTTTCTCCCTCAGAGAGTTACCTTCAACAATGCTGTATTGCCCTGGTACAATCCTTTTGTACTCTCCCTTCTTTCCACAACAGTTACAAAATGAAAGCACTCCTTGCTATGCATTAGCAATCTTCCCAGTATAAAAATTTCCAGCAACCTCTTTGCTTGCGTACTCCAAGACTTAAACTGCCCCTTTTCTATCAGACATAAAATCTCCTAGCCATGTCCATTTCTATGCCCTAGGCTTTCTGGACTGCTTCTTTTGGGTAGCAATTCCTAAATCCCAATTGAATGCAATTTTAAAAAACATCTTTTCCTGTTTTAATCTCTGTTCCTCCCAAAGGCTCACAACAGTGCTTGTCCTGCTTCCATATTACTCCATGATTTTAATGCATCTCTAGGCCCCATGACTAGTTTATCTCATTTCTAGCAACCTCATACAGGAATCTAAGCCTTCTTGAGGTTTAGAGAGCCCATCAAAGTTCATTTCCTACAACACAGCAGCAAATTAACCCTGCCTGTCACAGGGTGTATCTGCAGGAACTAAGTCAGACACAGCCAGTTGAGCACGTCTGTTCTTTACCTGTCTTTACCGGAGCCTCTCAAGGCCTCCATCAAAAGTATGCATTATTAGATTAGGACTGGCCCTTAAAAAGTCCAGGGACTGTCAGACAATCTCTAAAACCCCAACAATGCCATTACTACTGAGTTATAAACAAGTCTCAACTTCTGTATCTCAGCTCAGCCTGCCTGAACTGTTCCCCTTTGTACAGTTATTAAATATTAATTGAACCAGAGAGCAAAAAGCAAATCATAATCCAGCAGCATAAACATTCACCTACAATGCTGGACAGCCAGGATCCCTGCTACAGTTAATACTGTATTACTTATGAAGAGCAGAACTACTGACAAAAGAAATTCAACTATTTTATTTTTCATAAATATTAACACTAGTTAACTACTTGGTGATGGGAGGTGAAACAATTCTGTAGTAGCTATTTAGACTTCTTTCAAACTGGAAAAAAAAAAGAAAGGTATCATAATACTTTTATCCTGGTGGGCAAGATAAATCAACTAGGGCATAAAATACTACAGTTAAAGGCTCTACTCAAGTTGAAAGAAAGCAAGGACCTGGAGTTGATTCTTTAAAAACTCATGAAAATGAATGGCCTAGCCTCTCAACTACTTTAACTAGAATTTCTGATTAAAGATTATAATGAGAAACATCTCCTTTCCAAATAATAAAAAAAGACCTTCTAAAATATTCCTATAGAATATTTGTGTCTCAATAAATAAAACTTCCCAACAATTTACATCATTACTTCTTCATACATGTAATTAATTTATATGTTCCATTATACATCAGGAGGTTAGAAAGTGAGACTGAAAGAAGTTATATTGAAAGAACTGTGGAAGAGATAAAGAAACATGCAAGTTTGTTTTACGAAGAAAACAGTTTAAATTAATCTTAAAAGAATTATAAAATCATTTAAAGAAGTAACTGTGCAATTTTTAAATTAAAATAATCTGTAACTGAGTTTAGAGTTTGTTTGCAAAAACACATATTACAACTCACTATTCAATACCTGCACTATTCCTTCACACTCTCTATGGAGTCAGGTGATGCACTGCTTCAAAGAGTGTGTCTTTCTAAAGGCCTGAGTCTCATTAAACCATAAACCACTTTACCTTAACAAGTTCACCCTTGATTTACACTGTTGTTGTGAAATCGTACTTGGGTTTCTTGTGTCTGAAACACAAAATTAAGGGTCTGCCTACCTGTCAGTGCCATCCACAGATAATCAAGCTAGTTCTGACTAAATTAACTCCAGCATTTAAATTAGTATCACTGCATTAATATAACCCTCCAGAGGGGTTAACATATTCTGCTTTTTAGCATTGTGTAATGTAGACAATTCCCCTTGCAGTTTTAGTTAATGAAAGACTCTTTTCCATATTTTCTTCCAAAAACTGTTGTGTAACATCACTGTGTGCTGTAAATAGCTTCCCACTTCCATCTGCTGCCTGAACTGTCTTCTTTAAACTCTTTAGGTTAGTAAAGTGTTTGCTTTGCAGTTCTTCAGGGGAAAGCATTTGCTATCCCTGTCGCAGCATATCATCTCTTCTAGACTACAGCTGCCAATAAAATACAGGCAGTGGCACATACGTGATATACTGTGAATATTCTTAGTAGTTAAACAGAGTCTAAAAGACATTAAAAAATAATTTTAATGAAGACATTTCACAACAGATTGGACATCATTCATTTAGGGAGTATTTCCCTTTATCAAGGGGCTGAACAGCATGGTTGTATTAATACCTGCTACGCTTTTTATGATTGTATGGCAATTGATGGATAAAGAAAAACAGTAAGAAATCCAAGAGCCCCCTGAGTTCAATGGCATGCAGTATTATAACCATCTGATCTGAGTACCTCTTGCTCAGTGGTCTGGGAGAAAGCAAACACTAAGGGCTCTGCAAATAGGATACGATAAGAATAATTCTTGACTAAAATTGGGTTTTGTGACTATATTTTCAAAAACATATTGAAATGATAAACTAGAGTTTATCATGGCTGATTTCTATTACAGATCAAATCAAAACTTGATTTTTACCTATAGCAGTCACAGCTACAATTTTCGATAAAGTTCAAATTAGTCAAGATAATTTGGATGATGCGAAGCAATTCTGAAATTAGGGAGGCTACAGGAGTGGTTTCTGTGAGAAGATGCCAGAAGCCTCCCCCATGTCTGACAGAGCTAATGCCAGCTAGTGCCAAGCTGGATCCACCAATGGATACAGCCCGTTGTTCCAGGAGCTGGAGCAGAGATTCCCTTGCAGCATGTGGTGAAGACCATGGTGAAGCAGGCTATTCCCCTGCAGCCCATGGAGGTTAACAGTGGAGCAGAGATCTACCTGCAGCTCATGGAGGACCCCTCGTTGGAGCAGGTGGATGCCTGAAGGAGGCTGTGACTCCATGGAAAGCCCATGCCAGAGCAGGTTTGCTGGCAGGACCTGTGGCTCCGTGGGGGACCCATGCTGGAGCAGTTTGTTCCTGAAGGACTGCACCCCATGGAAGGGACACACACTGCAGCAGTTTGTGAAGAACTGCAGCCTGTGGGAAGAACCTGTGTTAGGGTTCATGGAGGACTTTCTCACGTGGGAGGGACCCCACACTGGAGCAGGGGAAGAGTGTGAGGAGGAAGGAGTATCAGGGACAACATGTGATGAACTGTCCACAACCTGCTTTCCCTAAATTTGTGCACTGTGTGTGGGGAGGATGTAGAGAAATTGGGAGTGAAGTTGAGCCTGAGAAGAAGGGATGGATAGGGAGAAGATGTTTTAAGATTTGTTCTTATTTCTCATTATCCTACTCTGGTGTTAATAGACAATAAATTAAATTAATTCCCCCAGGATGGGTTGGTTTTGCCTGTGACAGTAATTGATGAGTGATCTCCTTGTCCTTGTCTTGACCCACGAGCCTTTCCTCATATTTTTTCTCCCCCTGTGCAGTTGAGGAGGGGGAGCAATAGAGCATCTTGGTGGGCACCTGGCATCCAGCCAAGGTCAACTTACACATCACTGGTAGCACAGTGACTCATGGTTTTACAGTTACGTTCCAACATAACATGCTGATTAGATACCATTATTGTTATATAGCTTCTCTAATAACAATAGTGTCTAGATTTGGATTGCTTCTCTGTGCTGTACAAATACGAAATATATGGTTCCTGCTTCAAAGAATGTGAAACCTAATAATTTAATGCATAAAAGTTTCTCAATAGATTATAGACTAAAAGAGGATTCAGGAGGTCATCTAGACTATTAAGTGCCCCAAGGAGGGATTAAAAGTGTCCATTTCATTCCTGAGATTTGCTTAATCTTTCTTTAAAATTTCCAATTAGGGCAATTTCACAATCTCCTTAAGCAATGTAAGCTACTGCGTTATTATCTTTATTATTAAAGTGTTCTTAATATCTGATCTGTATCATCCTTGCTGCAACTTAATCCAAGTACTTTTTTTGCAGTCTAAAAGCAACAAAACAACAGACTGTCTGCAGAAGAAGAAACACTATTTTGAACACTTTGTAGATATATCACTCTTGTCTTCTCCTACTTAGATTTATCATCTTGATTCATTTTCTCATATGCCACATTCTCCAGACCACTAAATCTTCTTGTTAATCTCCTGCAGACTCTCTGCCTGTCTTTCATGACACACCGTGCCTCAAAATGATAAAGTATTTTAGTTGAGGCCTTGAAAATACTGAAGGGAATAAAAGAATCCCTTTGCACACCTCAAACTAGACTGCTATTTATAATTGCTGGCATGGTACTTACTTTTTGTGCAGCAGGGGGACATTACTGACTCCTATTCCTCTGGTGTAGCACTATAACCCTTATTTATACTAAATACCTTCTTGAATCCTAGTTACCTCTTTCCTGCATTTGTGCAATTGAGTTTAAAAGCAGCACCTCACTCTTGTTTCTACTGAGTAACTTCTTATTTCATCAGAAAGAAGAAAAAAACCTGTTAAAATAACCACTTTCTCTTCTCTAGTAAGCTGGAAGTCCTCTCCTTTCACTGTTGTCTAGCAAATACACTTGGTATAACATTATCCAGGTCACTAATGAAATACTGATTAGTTGCCCCACCAAGGAGTTCATCTTGTGTAGCTGGTTTCAATCCATCCTCTTGCATTGACAGTGACCCACTGGTAACTACTTGTAAAGGGTTTTCCAAGGACCTGAGTATCCAGCACAGTAGTTTTTTCCAGATTATGTGTTTCTAGCTAATTTATGAAAATTTCATTAGACTGCACTGACAGCCTGACCACTGTGCAGATATTCAACATCACGGCTGCTCTTCTGTCTCTGAGACTTGTTTGCCCTTCTTTAGAAGGGAACTGGAGTGCTTTAAGAAGTTTGTTTCTTTTTGGGAGGAACCTATGTTGTTGTTGCTGATCTCCATGTTCTCTCATATATTCACTTCAGTGTCTTTCAGCAGTTTATCAATATAAATATAATCAAGTGATTAACACACAGAGGGCATAGGTGTCTCACTTTTAATTGCCTGAGAATGGGTGATTCAGAGAAATTTGCACAAGGATCATAAAAGCTATTCTTCACTCTCCTGCCTGCCCCTATCTGTAAAATTTAAATTAGCGTTGTTATAAATTTATTTTCTTTCTTCTGACTAAGCAGATCCACCAGATAAAAATCTTCACACAACGGAAGCGCAGAGGTACTAATTGCAAACAAACTGTTGGGCATTCTTCTGTCTAAAGAAAATATTTAGTCTCCCTTTCCCCCTGTCCTCTTTTAGGTTCTGGGAAGAGACAGGACACTTCCAAACAAGCAGCTGAAACCCCGCCTTCCTGGTCACCTGGAAGCTTCTTAAGGTCCCTCATAGGACACAGAGCCACGTAAATATCTCTATAAATATATACAGAGAGAGGTGTATAAATATGCATAAATGCATACATACACTTCTTTTTACAGATGCAAATGAATTTGTATTTGCAAAAGTTTACATAAGAAAGATCACTTGATAAGAGATACTGAAATTAACAAAGTTGAAATATGAAGAGAAAAATTAAATAAGAAGAAAATACAGGTATGGGACCACAAGTTAACAAGACTGCTGAAAACCCAATGAGATCACCATACAGGCAATGTTGCCTACTAAAATGGAAAGCCAGAACAAAACCTCAACTTTAGAGGAACACATGTAGGGGCACTAGGAAAAGTTCCCAATGGGTTTTCCCCAAAAGACCACATCCATTGGATAAATGGTAGTTGGGTTGTGGTTTCTGAAACAAACCCAAATTGTGCAGCCTGACAAGGGCAGGGGAATACATCTTCCAAAAGGCCTCTCTAATGTTAATCGCTCCCCTGAACCTGATGCAGCAATAAGCATGTGTCCTTCTGGGACAGAAGATGAGCTCCCAAAGGCAATTTCCAGGTCATCTACACCTTACATAGCAGGCTGTGCCTTACAAACTCAGAATGAGGATGTTTCGGAATGTAACATCCAGCTGGGTCAAAGTAGGTGCCAACAATTATTCATCAGGCTCATGCTCTTCTTCAACAATTTTACAACAAAGATCCAGTACGGTTGTTCAGACTTACATAGTCTTTCCCATTCAAGTCCAGGGGGTAAACTGTGTTATAGCTGAAAGTACCTCAGTGAACAAGCTCTTCTGAATGCTTGTCTGAATTGGGGCCACTTCAAATGAATCCAGTTCAGGTTTGGCACATTATTCTGAGGAGCCATGAACAAAAATCAGAATCAGCCCTGTTAAAATATATCTCCTTTTCTAGTGGTAGAATGGGCCATCTTAATCTTGTTTCTTTTGCACTGTTCAGTAGGGTTTGTTATTCTTTCACTTCTTGTGGCCAGAATGCAGCCTGGCACTACCCATCCTTTTCTTTTTAAGGGTTTGAGGAAGGCCATCCCTTCAGGGCTGTGACTTGTCACTCAACAACCCCTCAGACCTCCTGCTTTGCCACTGTTCGCAGCTTGGCCGCAACAGCCTGGGAGGCATCTGATCACATCTTTGGCCATGTTTTCAGCCACGCTTTTAATGTGTGGTTTATTAATTTCAAAAGTCTTTCAGAAAAAATGATATAACTTTTGAAAAGAGGCTGTAGAATACACCTTCTACTCCACCTGGGCTCTTTGAAAATTTGCCTACAAGAGGGATCCTTTTAATTCTTTTGCTACTGTCTTTACTACTTATTTACTACATGATGGTGTGCTTTCTTAAAAAATCAGAACCTCCCAGGGCATCAGATGCAACTTCACAACCTCCCTTCCACTCTGAAATAAATTGTGCTTGTTTTCATTTGTATTTATTTCAGTGTTGCCTGTATCAATATGAGGTTGGTTCACTGGCACATAATGCACCTTGTACAGTGTCACTGTAATGATCTCGCTGTTATTACCATTTGCCAGAACACAGCATCATAATGAGACCGATAAATCTCCAACCAGCTGGTGCTCAACAAGGTTTTGTGTAGAGGTAGTTCAAGATAAACCTTCCAGGGATGTCAGCTCACAAGGGAAATTGCCACTGGCAAAACGAGGAGAAGAAAATCACTAGCTTCCCAGCTGTACAAAAAGCACAAGATTTTTCATCTAAGCTTTTTTTTCCTAATAGCAGGATTGAAGACTAGGCCTATGGCTGGTCAACAGTTAAAGCTCTGTTGTTGGAACTAGTAAGTGTTTATACATTGCAGTAATATGCATATGGATGGATAATGGACTTGCCGCAAAGAATAATGCCATGTCTTACCCAGGAGCACTATTAATGTTACTCCAGCTGTCTGGGTATTGTGTTTCTACTAACCTCACCTCCCACTGGCCTGACAGCTCCCAGGGGCTTTCAATAGCTGTTTAGTAAAGTTCAAACTGGTGTTTTGTGGGGGTGCAAGCATGGTTGGGGAGCATGATGTAAAAACCACAGTTTACCATCCTTATTTTTCTCCCACTCTGGCTTCAAATGCTAAACATCATGGATGTGAGAGACTTTTATCCAGCTGTTAAATTTCTAGGGCCAGCAACACCACTTTACAAGCAGCTGTTTCTTCCTTTCTTGCCTTTTTACTACTAGAAACTTTTCAATTTTGCAGATTCTGTCCTCATTCACTTTTTAAAGTTCACGAGAACAATACATCCCCTTGATAGCTCAATGACTGTAGTCTATTATCTGATCCTTTCTCACAGTTTCAACTACTGTCTGTGAACATCTGCTCACTACTATTGTCAAATCTTTCTTTTGTTTTAGACATCCTCACACGGTCTTTCTTTCTGAATGGAGGCATTTTATACCAATCCCCAGACACGGCTTTCCAAATCCTTGCAGAGTTTGGAGGTTTCACATCCACAGATCTGACTCTGACAGTACTGTGGCAGCTGTGATTGTAGCTCTTTATTATAAACTCCAGTAACACATCAATGTAGCAAATCTTAGCTGCGTGCCATAAAACATGCCCACTTCTTCGTTTCTAGCATCCTGTTAAAGCAACCTGTGACACAGGCCTGTACTATATTATTAGCAACAAAGTAGTGAAAATTACTTTAACAGCTTGTCTAAAGGCTGGTTTAAAACCATCCATTCACTGCTTGGTCTGTAATTACTCAGACAGCAAAGATGGTTTTAAAAACCTCATCTGTTTCAGAACCCATTCTGCCTTTTAGACACACAGTCCAGGCACATTTGGATAATATGGTCATCACCATTAAGATGATCATAACACTGTTATCGTGTTTAGAATATGCCACAAACACTTATTACTTCTAAAGTGTTTTCTCACTGCCTTACCTATGTGTTAAGTATCTTGGTTTACAAGCCATGCGGTCACCCGGTTTCAGTTCAGATCAACAGTACTCCTGGCTTTTTCAGAACGGGGATTTACACTCCCAAAACTTCCTGCTTCCCCAGGAACATAGTAAGTATCTTTTAACAGATGATCCAGTCTAGTAACATGCTGCTTCTACGTGCACATAGGAAAACAAATATCAGACAATTCATTTCTGTTTCTTTTCTTTTAAAGCTGTTAAAGCTGTTGTTCTTTTTTCAAGTGTTGTCCTTTTATTTTTTTTTAATCCTGTGGTCCTAAGCAGGAAAAAAAAAAACCCAGTTAACAGAATAATTCCATCTTCTATGTAATCAGCCAGGATTATGCTTTCAAAAAGTGCTGTAAAAACCATGTCAACATAAGGATAAGGGAACACATGCAGCACAATCCCTGTCGTGGTATTACAAGCATCTGTTAGCACACTGAAATGTAGGCAAAAGTTGCCTCCCACCCTCTCCAACAAACTTTTATTTCTAAAACTCCATCCCTACCATCTTCTTTCCAATGCACATGGTCCTTTTAGGAAAACCCTTTGGGGTGTAGGTGTAACTACACACATTCTTGTGAAGTCTGTTTTTGTTCTGGCTTTCTACTTTAGTAAGCAACATTAGCTGTATTTTCTAGCATAGGGCAAAGTTGAAGGACTGCCCTGGTAATACTGTATGGAAATGGGGTTGGTTTGAAGGTAGGTGAAGAGGACCTTTTGGTCAGATTCACAGGTCTGTTCTTTGGACCAGCAGTGGCTGGCTAGTGGCCTATTTGTTAGCTAATAGGCTTTGCCCAACACATACTCAATTTTTTTCATGGTGCCCCATTCTTTCTGACACACTCAAACACCCTTCAACTGTACTTTCCTTTTCCTTAATTTTCTTTCTAGTTACGGTTAATTTTTTCTTAATTTCATTACCTCTTATTAATCATTTCTGTACACAGTCTTTATAAACATAATCCTTATGTATTTATAAAGAAGTGTAACTGTATAAACATACATTTATACACTTCGTATACTCTCACATGTATCTTTACAAGCACACATATATGTATGTACGTGTGTGTGTATATAAATGTGTATGTGAGGGCCTTTGACATACTTCTGGGGTAAAGAAAAGGGCAGACTTTCAGCTGTCAACAATTACAGGGGGCTCTGAGATCACACGGGGTTTGGCCATGACTATGACAAAATAGTGACTCTCATGGACAAAGGGAGGACTTCCTGGTCCTGGGGATCTAAAACACTTCTGAGAAAAGTGGGGCATATGGCTGGAAAAGGGGAAAGGGCTCCTGGGGACAAGGGTCATCAGAATTTTGAGAGGTAGATCTTCTAGCAGGAGGTGGGGGAATGGGGCCTGCACCATTATGTATCAAAGTTTTCCTTTAACTGATTCTAATATTTCCCTCAGTTGTAGCTTTTTGTTCCCCTTCTCCTCATCTTTCTGAATCACAGCAGAGATCTTTGTTGCCATCACTCAAAAAAGGAGTGAAGTGAGATATTCAATATAAAATAAGCTAGGAAACATCATTAGCGATAAGCCGTATTTTAACATATATTAGTAATTATTACAGACAGTTTGGGTTACTTTGGCATTACTTAGGCTAAGCATATATATGATGATTAAGGTATAGTGATGATACAAGACACATTAAACTGGGCTTTTCCTGGAGAGCAGTTTAGAAAATATATGTTGAATGGCAAATAGTCAGCAATTTTTTTTTTATCTTCCTTACATTGGTATGGTATGATCATAACCAATTACTTTATATAGACAAAGATAATTCATGTTATAACTTAAAACAAAGGGGCCACACAAACATCCTACTTTCAGATGCCCCGACCTTGTCATTGAACCTGGCAGTTTAGTAGTTTAGTTAAAGCTGGTAGTTTTAACTTGCATTCAAACTTCATGGAAGTTTGGAACTTCATGGAAGTTCAAACTTCCATTTTAATAGGTAATTTCTCTATTTAATGTTTTTTAAACTAATCTTTGCCCTAAATTTAAAATATGTACCTTTTATTTTTTGTACTTTTAGGTATTTTTGCTATTTTTATTCTGTATTCACACAACCACGATCTACCTACCTTTCATATCACCATAGCATGTGACTTTGGCGTGTCATAACTGAAGTGTATTGTTCTTTATTTTCTCTTTGCATACCAATTAAGTAAAACTAATCTTTTAAATGAAAAGCCTACTCTCTTTGGATTGAACTGTTGTGATTTCCCAACTAATGTTTAGGAGTGAAGAAGTACCAACAGCAGCAATCCAATTTTTAGAGAAGGCTGCGAGCAGATGTAGATTTGGCTACGAGTCATCTTTGTTTTTCAAAACACCATGTCTTGTTTCCTCCAAGGAAGAGGGTCACACCACAGGAAGCATCCAAACATGCTATTAATTAAACCGATTGCTCTTTCCTGAATGATAAACCCGCCATTTTTCTATCGTGGTTGCTCCTGATTGTTCTTGCTCTAGTTAGAGATCTGAAAGTTTTCAGAAATTATTAGTGCCAAATTTATTGACAGTTTTTATGAACCAGTACATACTTGCTTGCAGGGAATTTTATGTATCACATGTTCACTGGAAGTGGAAATGTGACAACTTAAAAGTAGTATTAATATGGAATGACTTCACCCTGAGGGAACAACAAATGCGCTCAGAAAAAAACTCATGCTAAAAACACTCTGGTTACCTCAGTTTGTCAGGGAGCTGAAAACCAGGAGATCAGAAAATTACTCAAGAGAAGGAAAACAAATTATATCAGATGTAACAAATGTTCTGAATGAGATCTTTTCCGAGATCACTGACTCTAAAGCTAGAGGTGTCATAATGATAATCTAGCTCACATACAAAGTCTTATTATACATAATAAGACTTACCTAAGTGCAATCCTGAACAATAGCAAACTGTATTTTTAACATTTATTTTAAACGTTCATTCTTTCAAATTTTTAATGCAGCATCCAAGAGTGGGACAGGATGAGAAAACAACAAAAATAAAGCAGAGTGCCCTTGACTCCTCAAAAGAAAAAAGACAAATAAATCTAGTGGTCTTTTAGAAATGTAAAGCAAGCCCCCACCTTCTTTTTGGTGCATTATGCCAGCCCACCCTAAAAGGAGTCTAACCAGATTCCTCTGCTTGGTTGGTCATTCACTGCTGTGAGGTATGGGGCTACATGCAGTAGGAAAAGGCCGAGGCAGGTACATGCTGCAGGTGGGGCAATAGTGGTTCCTGCATTATGGGGTGGCCTGGGTTTAGGCTGCCCCACGGAGGGTGTTGCAGAGTTCATCTGGCACCAGAGCACCTCACAGTCACCTCCATGCATTTTCCACAGTTACAATAGGTGGACACGTGAGTGTTCCTCTTCAAGAAGCTTCTAAGTCCTACACTGAAATGCTCATGTGTTGCAAATACTTCTGGAATACTCCATCTCTCCCAACGCCCATGGTATAAAACAAGAAGCCTGGATTACAGAAACGCATAAGTGCTTTGCAATTTACACTTGTTTGTATCTTCGCAATGATCTTTTAAAATACATTTTTTATTACCTGCCAATTTCACAATTTTCAGTGAAATATGGAAAAATACGTATAATAAAGCAGTTTGCAAAAATGAATCTGCAGTCCTGGAGAGGATTTTCAAAGTTTGAACTACCACAGATCTTAACCTTAACTGTTCCACGACAGTGAGCTGTGTTCGTGAATACTATAATTTGTGACACGATTGTTTTGTCTCTCACCTTGTCTCTCTTCTCTCCTTTTTTAAATCACTTTAATGTATATTCTAATAAATGCTCTTACAATACATAAAGTTTGAGTTGAATGTTTGAATTTGATGGAAAAGAAGATATTTATTTCTAAGTAAAAGTAAACTTACCAAACACTTTCCCAGATTTAACCTCCAGATACATCTTCCAGATGAATCACTGTCATTACAACTAGACTCCTTAGTCATAACCTCAGAAACTGATACAAATTTCCTCATGGTTTACTGCTTCCTGATTTCTTATGTTAAGAATTCTGATCTAAATTCTTCTGAATCGTCAATTGAAACATCCTGCATAGTTTATTTTGAAATAAAGATCAAATGAAAACTTTGCAAGGTCACTGTCTATCCTGTAACTCATAATATGAAACCTTTTTACTGCAAAAGAAAATTCCAAAAGAGTACAGTATGTACAGAAAACTTCACTATCAGTGCAGAATTCTACCAAGCATAGGCTTCTTCTGAGAACATGAAGTTACTTCCTGTACACTATGAATTGAGCTATTCCCTAATAAAACTTATGTTGATCAGCTGTAGAAAACTGCCATGCAATTTGACTGAACTCCAAAGGACAGTAAGAGTTTGTAATTCTGAAACCAAAAATAAACAGGGAGTGATGTCCCAGGTAAGATCAGATGACTACATCACTTTGGTGTTTATCAATATTCATACTTGAAAAAGTGGGAGAAAGACTTTGATGGTGGATGCAACAGCTGCAAGTCTCACAGTCCTTGTACTTATGTGATTAGAAGGTATTCCTTTTTACTCGTAACAGACAAGCAACAATTTGAAAAGTAGTCACACGATTCTCAGAATAAAGTTTGCACTAGTCCAGACCATACCAAAACTGATAGTAAATCTTAGAAAAGGAAAAGCAGAGATTTTATTTATACTGAACAAAATTTTTGCTTAGAACATTCATCCATACTCACAAGATAAAGTGAGATGAAACATTTAAACAAGCTGTACCAACTTTAATAAAGTGTTTCAGAAGAGAAAAAACCAACCTAAACAATATTCTGAAACACTGAAATCAGCCATCACAGATTTTTATGAAGAAAACTCTTACATTTTTAATGTAATCCTTAAATTTTTAATGTGAGAGTTTCATAATTCACTTTATTTCTAAAAAAATAAAGAGCTTAAAATGAAATTATTTTCTTTCAGATTAGACAGCATTAGCTGAATGTTTTGTTCTGCCTCAAGTTTTGTCTTTTCAATTTGCCAAGACACAATGAAGAAAACCTGATCATTTCAATTTCTTCAAAAATAGTTGTCAGTATTGGCAATGACTGAAAAATCAGTTATATTAAAGTCCAATTAGATTGTCTGCAAAGATATTCTTACCAACAGAATTACCTGTGGCTCTACTGGAAGTTACGATAAAGTCCTAGGGCTAAGGAGTGATTGGAAAAAAATTCCACTGGATATGAAAGTTTTTACAAGTATCAAAGGTCATGTTAAATAGAACCATTACCAACCAGTATCTACCAGAACTGTGAGATACTATTCTCTCAGAGTGAGGTAATGACCTCTTCAGTGAGGTCAGGCAATTAAAAAGATAGGAAGGAGGAAGGACATAAAAGTGAGGAACCTTCTTTCTCTCATTATTTAGCTCATACAAATATCTTAATCCTTGATTTCATAATGTTTAATTTAATTGCTCCACAATGGTAACTTAGAGTGGGGGGAAGATTGCAGAATACGGTGGGCCAGTCAATAAAAGATACTAAAATAACATGAACTGGTTCTTCAAAAGGGTTAAGAACAGTCTCAAATGAACGAAGTTTAGCCTAGCTTGCACGTGCAGCAGAATTAAGTACAGATTACTGTACAGGAGATTTCTAATTCAGAGCCAGGCTGAGGAGAAATGCTTCAGCAATCACAGCTAAACCAGCATGGAGGCCAAACCAGGGAATGAAGGCATCCCCCCAAAAGTGTAAGAGACCAGTCAAGAAAAGGTAAATGAGAAAGTCTTTGTGAATGAAGCTATTAGAGTGTCAGATTAGTCCAACTGCTTAGTCCAGCAAAGAACCTATGGTAGAGATTGATTTTCTCTTTCATCCTACCTTGTGAGGTCCTACAACCTCTCAGAAAGGCAGCTGTACTGAAGGAATAAATGGGAACTGAAAGTGGTGCTGAAGCTGAAGCCACAGAAAACCAAGGTTTTCATGGTGTAGTAGATCTTTGAGAGAAGGTTACTGCATAGCAAGACTTTGGGACAAAACCCAAACAAAATCCTACCTGAAGGATAAAAAGTGTATTGATGTGTGTCTATATGTATATGCAGGTACATGAATATATAGAAAACATATTAAAGTTTCCAAATTTGAGTGTGTGGAACATTAGCTTTAAAAAAGACAAAACCAAGAGGTAGTAAAACCAAAGTATTTCTATTGTTTTATGAGCCTGTAATTAACCTGTGTCTGATTCTGGTGAAAAATACAAGCCTGGGAGACTCAGAGTTTGGACTGAAATCCTAATGCAGCTGAAAGAAGTGGCTGAACTCCATTTGCTTCACTGCGGTAATGAATGTGTAAAAGTCAAGCTCCCACAATCTCTAAATGAAGGCCAGACCTTTCAAAAGCCACCTTTGTTCCCGGGTACCGTGATTCTGATAGCACAGCTTCATTTGCTACAGTTGTTAATTCAGCAGGAGCCATGAAAATTTGACACATTTGAAATAGATCTTCAGCTGGGCAACAACAAAAGATGACAGTCCAATGGAAACAGTTTAAAACCATATAAAGCCCTTCTCAAAAAGAAAGATGAATATTCAGAAACCTGAAATATCCTTCTGAGCTCAGTCCACCAGAAAACGTAGCCCTGTGAAACCATCACGTCTTGCACAAGAAAATTTGCTCTGGCAGATTTCCAGTTCGATTTCAACAACACCAAAAAGTACTAGGATTACCTATCAGGTCTTGCTCCTTGCTGCCTTTACATTTAACTGCATTTTTCCAGATTTTTGGGTTTCCCTCAAGATCTGCAAGCCCCATGCCAAACGAGGGCAGATGCTAATCCTTGTGTCAGACTTTTAAGTAGGCTGCACTTCGCCACAGAAGAGCGATACACAGTCGTGCCACCCACTTGGTGCCACGAAAAGCGTGCGCCCGGGAAAGGGCTGCGTTCGTTACACAGACGTGCCGGCATTACTTGTTGCTGAAACTTGTTGGCGGCCCGGGCAATCCCTCTGCCTGCCTTGGGGAAGGGAGCGCCCACTTCCCAGCTCAATAATCGGGGACCAGCTCTGGCAAGAAGCAGAGACTGATAGCTGCAGCACAGCCCTTCTGCAGCAGGCAGCGTGTGCCGGCAGCACGGACGCAGGGTCTGCGCGCCCTCTCGCAGGCTGCTGCGCTCTCTAGAGGGAACTCGGAGCAAGAGAAAGCCTGTATTCATTTCCCTTTCCCTTCCCAGACTATTAATGAATTCCCAGGTTGACTGTTGGAATAGTGAAAATATTACAGAGGATGATGATACAGTGTTTCAACAGAATGCGGGGGAAAGTGGCTGAAAAGATGCTCTCCGGATCAAATCACAACGTTTTCTTTATTCCTTGCCAGCTCGGTTACAAGCCTTTTTTTTTTTTCTTTTTTTCCTTTCAGCCATCGACTGCCAGTCTATGCCTATACAAAGACTTATGAAGATAATAACACACAACAGGATCTGGTAACTAGTGAATGTATATGCAAACATAAAAGAGGGTAGAGGGTAACACAGGAAGAATAAAATAATAGCTAGAGAACATTAGATAGTGTAAGATACGATGGCAGTTATGAGAGCTACAGGAGGTTTATTTTCTCAACTAGCATATTTTCATTAATGAATGACATAAATATTTACTGAACGTAAAGGATATAAAGGGGTAGTAATATCAGTAGTATCAACTGCATTAAAAATGCTTTAAAAAAATAAACACAACCCTGAATTTCATTTAAAAAAAAATGTATAAAAGGAGAGCATCTCTGTGTCCAGTTTATTTCAGTATTTCAAAAAAGAGACCACTGACTGACAAGCAAAAATGCCTTCTTTACTTTTTTTTTTCAGAATGAGACCCATACAATAGTTAGCATACCATACCATACTAAGTCCAACTGATTTTACCTTTTTTGTAAGTTTTAAATTTCTGCTAGTAGAACTACAGTCTACTCTGTCCTTCATATAGCGACACAGAACCCTTTATAGTTAGGTAAACATACAGTAAGAACAGGTTTAACTGCAGTACTTACTTTTGCCTGGTAACAAAAAGTATGTTGACCCATGTCAATTCATGAATGCTTCCTGAACAAGGACGTCAAAATCCAGCATTTGAAAGAGTTTCATATATATTCAAAAAAGATTCCGGAAAAAAAAAAGGGAGGGGAGAAGACCCCAAAGTAGAAGAACAAACAAAGAAAAAGCCTGTAAGGTTTACAGCTCTGACTGCAAAATATTCAGCCTGGCAGCTCTAGAAGAAATACAACTCTGTGTACTTGTGCATGCTCTCCCCATTAGAGGAGGAGTCAGTCTTGCAACATTTATGTTCCTTGCTGGAGGCAAAACAGTGATCCTCTCCAGTGCAAGCAATGTTTGGAGTGTGACAGCTTTAAAGGTAAGAGGTGCACTCTGGAGCATAGAAATGCATCAGCAGAAAAAGAATATTTTTAAGCATCAGCCACATACTCTACAGGTTGTTGTGTCTCCTTCTAAGTGCTTATTGCATAGGATTTTTTTTTTTTTTTAAGGAAAAACTAATACCCCTTCAACATAAACTGCATCCATAATACTCTTTGTGCACCGGTAACCCATGTTTTATATTCTAGCATAGCAGAAAAAATAATTTCTTTTTACAATAGAATGAAAGGTATTGGGTTTACATCAAAAAGCTGACTTAACAGGAAAAAAAAAATATTCCTTTTTTTGTAACTTTGCTCGCTTTTTCCTGTGATTTGAAAAGAGTTTCAGGTTATGCAACAGAGCTTTGAATTTTACCGACATACTCAGTTATTCACTAGTCATCCACCTCTACTTAACTGAAAACATATTACACATTCTTATTAATGCTTTCATTGAATAACATTTTTTATCTTCTCTGTATTCATGCCAGTGAACTGAATAGAAAATAAAATGCATGCATGTGTAGTGAAAATTCTTTTAAGCAAGAAGATTGACCAAGAACATTCTTTTTCATAATGAAGTGAGACTTCTGGATTTCAGTTGTGTGGATGTTAAGTTGTTATTAGAGTCAAGTCACTCTAATCAAGGTCAGAATTGTTCACATCTTGTGACCAGATGGACATTCTGCAGACTATCTCAAACAATCAGTAATCATATGAACAGTTTCTTGGCAAGACAGGCAAACGTTTTCAAGTAAGGAGCACATACCTTGTGATCTATCCATGCAGAGATTATAAAACTTCAGGTGTGTTTCCTCAGCGTGGTTTGGGCTGTGCTGACTGCCAGCTGCTGCTGAGAGGAACAGTTTCACTCTGCACCTACACCTGCCTTGCTCCCTGCCATCCATGGTGTGTACTGTATTGCCCATTTAACTCCATGTTAAGATAGTTTAGAGAGCTAAACCGGTGGAAGACAACTCCTATTGTAAATTTCTGAACAGGCTCACTCTGAGGTCAAACAAACGCTGGCGATAGGGGAACGGAACGCATAGCTGGCAGTAAAGACTCGGTTGATTGTATCATAAAACTATGCCCTAAAATTGATCACATGCTCACAGCATTCAGCCAGCTCTGAGCAAATTCCACCAGTGACTCTCTGTGTTGAAAGGGATGAAACTGCTCCTGATAAATAGGGAATGTATGCTTGAAAAGATGCTATTGCCTCAGAAATGAGAAAAAGAACAGAAGGTATTTCACCAGCCAGAAAAGATGTAGCAGGCTGTGGCCGGTTGTTTTATTTCTGCATCTGCCTGCTTCTGCTAAACACAGGGAGATCAAAATGGGGAGGGGGGGGGGAAGAGATTTTCAAAATGAAGCTGAATCAAGAAGCACTGCCCACACTATCACTATCTTAATTTCTGTAAGAGGAACATATAATGTTAAGGTCTGCATGTAGATTTTTTCCCTAACCAAAATAGGCTTTATACCCCTGGAATCTCATTGATGGGAAAAGGAGAACAAAAACTGTATCAGTGATGATTTAGTGAAAGACAAGATGAGGGATGAGATCTGTATCATTGAGATCTGTAACAAGAATAACATTTATACCTGTGCTATCCAGTTTATAGCTAGCTGACGTAATGCAACCTTGGTAACTGCAGCAGCAGGCAGTGCAGTGTGAGATAGTTCTTAAATTTCCCCTGGATTTTGAGTTAGTTTTTTCAGCTTTTAATGAGCACTGCATGCCTGTGGCTACACCACTAGCAATATTCAAGCCAGTGAGGCAAGTCTGTACAAGCACACTCAGCTTCTGGTGGAATATGGCCAAGAAAAGACAACTGTGATCCTAGGAACATTGGATTAAGGAGAATATTTTAAGGTAGTAGTAAGATCTCCTATGCACAGAACACAGGTCACCCACATTCAAGAAAGATTCATTCAAATTAAGACAGCAGAAAAGAAAGGTCACCCAGATGAAGTAAAGGTTTTAAAGCTTATTTCTTAAAAAGTGACTGATAGAACTTGGCTGGTTTAATGTGGTAAAGTAAAGGTTGAGACAGAAAATGGAACAGGCACTTAAATGTCCCTGTAAAGGTAATGTATGTCTATAAATTCAAAAGAGAGTAAGCACTGGAAAAGTCCAGTAGCTCTTTAGGCTAAGGGACAATTCTGGAGCAAAAAGAACGGGTAGAAGCACAACAGAAATAAAACCAGGCAGCAAGGGTACTAACCACTGGAGCATGAAAAACTGGAGCAGACTTGCAAGAGGGTAAAAAAAAGCATAGCTACTTCTGGAACAGAGCTTGGCTGGTCTCTGAAAGGGATTATCAACTTGACTCATCCTGTGTCATGTAACTTGTGTATCCATTTTAGAAATCTGGTTTAGGTCAGGATCTTAAGCTGCCCCTATAGTCAGCAGAGAAAGATTCTCTGTGGCTGGCTTAGAAGCATAATAGTTTTATTTCCAGAGACTGATTTATTTAGAAAAGTTTGTAGGCTTGGAATACATTAAACTAAACTACTAATTCCAAACAGCAGTCCTTAACATAAACAGATCATTTATGGAAAGGAAGGTAAATTAAGAGACCAAGGGTCTAACTTTATTTCAAATATGATATTTGTGTCAATATAACCTCACCAACCTCAGTGAAGTTATTCTGCACAGGAGGTCCATCAGACTTTGGACATTTAGGCAGAACAGAATTTCATTGCCCTCAAAAAGAGCAAAATAGTGTCTCAGCAGGAAGCATGTAGGATTGGAAGAAAGGCAGGAAAGAAGATATGAGTTGGAGGAAGCAGTCAAAGGAAGCAATAAGGTTTCAGAAAAGGGCTTTACAGGTGAGAAAAATGCTAAAAGGAGCATGTTAGGCAATGAGATTGAAAGGGCATATGAGGAGACTGCAATCTGTCTTTCCTTTTCCCACAGCCCTTATCTATGAAAAACCTCCAGATTTGCTCAGAGAGCAACAGTTTGTATAGGGGTTGTGGCTGTTTGTCCCTGCCCTTCCCCACCCCCTGGCAAAAGAAAAAAAAAAAAAGGAGCAGAAGAAAGCAAACAGGTCAAGCCTCTGTTTTTAAATGTAGAGGAAAGAATATAAGAAATAAAAGCAAAATAAGAATTCATAGAACTACAGAGAGAACAATATTTTCTTCTGCTGCTGCCTACTTTCCTTACCATGACTTCCTCTGCAGAAGCAGCCAAAGCCCTCTGGTGTGAATCTCTTGAGAGACGCTAAATGTACTTACAGACATTTGTCATACAAGAGAAGACACAGCAGGTCCCATGGCTGCTCACGCACCTTCACATCACTCATGTGCCTCAAAAGTCCTGTCTTTCTCCTCATCACACAGAAGGTTCACCCCAGAAGTACAGCAAGGAACCCTAGGACCAGGATGTCCTTAGCCCATGGTGGGACTCATATCTACAAAGCCATAACCCATGCTGTCCGAGAATGGCCTATGATGGGCTGGTGGCTGAAGCTGTTCCCCCTCGTTTACCCAGAAGTACCTTAAGGCCAGCATGTTCAGGATATTCTGCATACACTCCATATCATCAAAAATACAGCCCTTTCCTGTTTCTGGATTTTTGGTCATGGACAAAAAGCATGGATGCTGGCTTATTTTCAAGATTTGTTCCACATTTCCATCCGTTACATTTGTGAGTCTTTTCCACATATCCTTTGCACCTCTCAAACAGAACCACCATCACTTTAATAGCTAGGGCCTTGTGCCACTGTAACCATTCCCCAGGGACCTCCACAGCAGCCTGCACTTAGAGCACCTTATTCTTTCGCTCCTGTTCTTTGGCTATGTGACATTGCCATTTGCCACAGAAATCCCCAGGTTTTTTTTACCTTCAGACATGCCGATGACCTTTGCGTTAACACATAGCAGATGGTCACACAATAGCCAGGTGGTCACAGACAGAGGACCACCCTGGCAAGCAGGCATGGCTTCAGGAGCCAGACAGTCATGGGGAGACCAGCCGTCTCGCGGCTGTGACTGAGGGTGGCAAAGGAAGGGAGGACTGCCTGCTCCCCAGGGACCTGACACTTTTCCGGGGTAAGCCTGCCGTGTGACTGTGGCAGGCAGGACTTCTGCCAGAAGGGAGGTCACTTCTTATCTTGCGTGAAAGTTGTCCTTTAACTAGTGACAAAATGTTCCACCTACCACACTTGCTCATGCCTGCAGCCAGAGCAACTCCTTATCGGTGTCGGTCTATCAGTGAACACTGGGCTCCTACTAAGCGAGGTACATACAACACAAAGACCTAACTAGCTCTAACTGTGCTGCAGAAAACTGAAAATCTTATAAGGCCTCAATGAATTAATGAACAAACAAATTAACCAGATCTTCTAGTTTTACAGGAGTTTTTTGCATATGTTTATTTTTGTTTTGAAAGGATAAGCACCTCTTTGTTATTTATGTAACTATATAGAATATGCCTGTCATCACTGAGAGCTGTTCTTCAGGAATCATCCTTGTCTCATGATGTCCAATACACATATGAAGTACTTTGATCTATTTTTAATACAGACTGAATATTAAGTGTAACATTATCTAATTCAGCCTTGTATCACTTGCCCTATAAACCCCTGTAAATTTATATTCAGCTGTATAAGGCTGGCATGTTCAGCTGAGTTTATCTGTTGACACAGATAAAATCCTTTTTTCTTGGATGTGATGACTGTAAAATGTGGCAGCTTCCTACTTCATTAAGCCAAGCTTGATCACTTGACTACCTCCTAAAGAAATTTCTGAAATGTTCCTATCTCTTTTAATTGTGGACTTGTAATAAACCCATAGCTTTCATGGACGTTTTCACTGAGTATCTCATTCTCTCGCAGTTGGCACATAGTTTAATTATGGTTATTACTAAACAGAATTGGAACACAGTGGAAGGAATGGGAATCCCATCCATTATCTGTATTTCAATTCATTATGTCTTATATTTCTGTGTCAAAAACTCTCTCCTTCCAATTTAATCATGCAGAGGAAGGGGAAAACAATGAACCCAATCTATTGTCTAGAAATATGCTTTCTTCTCACGGGAACATTCATGAAATAAATAAGATACTACGCTGAGTAATTTTTTTTATCTTTTTTTTTTTTGCTAAAATTATTTAAAAAAAAATTCTGTGTCACAACAGCTTGGTTGATGTGAGGTGCACATATACAAATACTGGGTTAACAACATCAGATGCAACCGATAAACAATGATGCCACGAACACACAGTAGCTTTTATACAATAACAAGGTTTCTCTGTACAGCTAGTAAGTGACAGACCAGCGAACCCTTTCAGAGTTTAACTGTTTTCATCTCTTTGTTCTATAACTAAAGTTACACTATGATACAATTAATCATTTCTTATTGGATATTTTTACTGTTACAAAAATCCTACCTCCATTTCTAAACCAGAATGCATTTCCACAAAACTCTATAGCTGATCAACACAGTATGTCCAACAGAATCTCACGTTGTCTGAAAAGATGCATAGAAAAAGAGGTGTTAATAAAAACAGGCTCTCAAAGGACTTGTGTCCTCGTTGTTTACAATCTCTCTTAAACTGATTCCATCTCTTACAATAGTCTAAGAAATGGTCTCATGCATTACTGTAAGGCAGATATAGCTTTCTAAAAGATACTAAACACAAATAATGCTTAATTTCTAACTTCATGATTGTCTTGTGACAATCTTACTAGCTTATGCTCTTTCTCTTCAAATGCAAAAATGTTAGAATTCTGTTTTGAGTCATTTGCTTCCTAAATGAATCAGACTGTTGAAGTAGATGAGGAGATGTATGTGAAATCAATAAAGTATGTAATATGTAGGAGGCACAAGTATGTAATGATGATAAGATTCCTTCTGACTGTAATCTGTTCAATTATGAGCTTGGAATAATGCACTTCTCTGTGCTGTTCCACCGATGGCCATCAGCATAATCCCTGTGGCTAATAGCAGTGCCTCCTGAGTGATGTTTAAATTCAACCTTGACTGCAGTAGAATGGCTACTCAAAGATCTTTTCTGAAGTGATCTTGAGTGTATTCGTGCTCCTTGCTTCAGAACAATCTCAGGTCTCTCTGCTTTTCTAGGCCTGACAGCTATGCTACCCAACAAAGTTGAAAAATCTGTTGCCTTTTTATATTAGGAGTTTTCCAGGTCATATCATCTATATAATATGATATAACACATCATATTATGAGATGTAGCTCTAGTAGAATAAAACTCTCCCTCTTAATAATTCTCTTACTGGACAATTCTCTTACTGGAATTATTTCCAGTAAGTGGAATTATTTCCAGTAAGTGTATTAAATCCATTATGAAATCGAAAATAATGCTCACTTCCAAGAAATATATTCCTATTCAAAATCATGTTATATGATCATTAAGAATCATATCGCTGTCTTACCAAACATCTGAATAATCATTGCTTAGGAAAATGCTGTCGGTGAGCATTGCCTATTGAGTATTCTTTATCCTAATAAGAAAGCTGCTATATTTTGCCTTAGCTTGAATGATTAATGTACTATTTTATAAAACAGAAATATATGTTTGTTTGAGATTATTCTCTTTCTCAAGTAACATTTATTGTCCACAGCTGAAGAAGAGATAGTGAAGCAGATGGACCTTTCATCTGACCCAGTATGACTGTTCTTCTAACGGTACTTAGCAGAGTTTAAATCAAGAAATGACAACAACAGGAGGTATGATGCATCTCTTCCTCCCACACATGGGCATTCTCAAACCTCTTCCATGCAGTAAGCCTGAAGGAAGAGGTCTCTGCCATCTTTAACTACCTGATCTTTCAGAAATTAGTGGAAAAAAAAAAAAAGCTGGATCCCAAATAGGAAATTTGGAAAAGTTCCCTCCTATCAAGGCTATTCAATTTTCCACTTAATTGTTTTCAACCAAAATAATTTAATTGTTATTCAGGATTATCTGGGGGGACTGATTCACCTTTTGACTAGAATCACACTTTTTAGTTAGAAGAAATCACATAAGGACCATCCGTATACTAAAAGCATTCCAGCTGGTCGGCTTAATGCTGACATAATTGCTAATAATTAGTCTTCACTTAGCTATCCTTTTCTCTGCTGTATTTTGTTTTGGTTCTTGGTTTGCTTTTTTCCCCCCTTCTTTATGCACTATGAGTGATGGGCATAATTGCAAGAAAAAACAACTTGTCCATAATGATGATAATTGTCTCTCTCCTTGGTAATTACTAACTTTTCTTCTTAAGATTCAATCAAGTTTTGTCTGTGATAGTTTGTTAACAAGAAACAAGTAGTTACAATGCCAAATGAATGTTTTTAACTGATGCTGTTCTACTGTAGTAGTTCAAAACTTGAAGAATGTTTTATTAGTGGGGCATTCCTACTTTATTTTGAGCTTTTTTCTGCATAATAATATGAAGAAATAAATTCTGCAAAAAGACAAAGACAGGCACACAGTAGAAAACTAGCAATGAAAATGGCTGTCACAATTTCTTACAAACCACAGACTGAAAAGGAGGAGTTAACACATGGAACTTTACATTGATATGACCTGAAGAGACAGATTCTAGAGACTGGAAAAGTAGTAACTTCACATAATTTGCTCAAGCCATTCATGGGACACAACAAAATAAACAGAAAAACTTCCATGGAAAGCAAAATAAAAAATAAAACACATGGCAAATAAACAATATAATGTACATTCAAAGCACTCTGACAAGTAGAACTTGGATATGAATTATGTTTGTTTTCGTGGTACTTGAGCTTTAGTACGCCAGTAAGGCTGCCTATCTGCAGGGAAAGCAGCTGTTTTTTATATTTTATTGTTTTCTTTAATCTAAAATAAGAATTTTTATTGAATGTACATGCCTTGCTCTTTGTGCGTAACAATAAATGGCTTTTTCAATAGAACTACATATTTGAAAAAAACTCCATAAATACTTTAAAAAATCTGGGCAAAATCATATAAAAATACAAAGCCTTGTAAGATTATTTATGAATCACTCTCAGTTAGAAGCAAATAGAAAAAAAAATGCTAATTTTGTATGTTCATGCTGTTTCTCACGGAAGCACTCCTAGCAAAGAGTAAGGAACTACCATCACTAGATTACAGAAAATGTAGCACACAGAAAATAAAGTGTAAAGGCAGCAAAAGCAATTTCTCCAAATCAAATTATTGCTATACTTCCCTAAGGCCAAGCATGCTCTGCTCAATTTAAGCACCCATTTGAGGTAACAAAATCTAAAATCAAGCTTCTGACCTTGGGAGAGGAATGATAGGGGAGAACTCCCTGATTCCTCATAAGTCTATGGAGAGAGGTGCCTTTGAGAACTGCAAAGATGGAGATTTTCTCTTTAGCTAAACCAATCCAGTCTTTAACCACTCTGAGCATTTTTTACTTATGTCCAATCCAAATCTCCCTTGTTGCAACTTCTGACCACTGCCTTCTCCCACTACACACTTTTTAGAAGAGTCTGGCCTTTTAGGTAGCTGAAGAATGTAACTAGATCCTTCATTAATCTTTCCTTCTTCAGGCTAAACAAACCCTCTTCCCTCAGCCCCTCTCTGTCCAGTCATACACTGCAACCCACTAACCACCCCTAGGGGCCCTCTGCTCCAGTTTGTTGGCATTGCTCTTGTTCTGGGGAACACAGCAGAACGGATGCAGTTGCACCATGTATGGTTGCCTGTTTCACAGCGAGAGTGCACTGTTGGCTCATATTCAACCTAGCATCCCTTAAACATCCTTGGTCCTTTTCAACAGGGCCGCTACCCTGCCAGCTGGTTCCCAGCCTGTACTGATGCATGAGGTCACTCCAGAGGTGTCATGAGGTGACTCATGAGGTGGATGCAGAGCTACATCTGCCTTATTTTGGCCCATTCATTGAGTTTATTAAGCACCCTCTGGGTTGAAACTCTGCCACTTGTCATCTCAGCCTGTCCTCACCCCCAAATTTACTATCTTTTGTATATTTGCTTATGTTGATGTGTCATCATCCAGGTCACTGATGGAAGTATTTACCTTAGACTACCACTAGATGGTCAGAAAGTAAAACCAGCTGTGGAAATGGGGGCAAGAACGCTACACTGTCTACCAATGCCACCGGAGCTATAGATATTAGATATCCCTAATGGAAGAAAAGGTCCCCTAAACATGTTTAAGCATGCACAGCTATGCCCTGAGGGAACACCTGGTGCAGAAGGTAAGTATCTGCACATTAGAAAGATGGAGAGTAGGTGGCCACACTCCCTGACTGGACTTAGATGAGCTTCAGGAGCTACTGTCCTAGTTTAGGAAATAATCCAGCAGTTTGCCACTCAGTAGGTATGAGGAGCCAGAAAAGTAACTCCCAGGTGCTCAGGGACAGTAGATGGTAGTATATAAGACCAACTCAGATGACCTGAAGAGGGTTTAGGTGCTTAATACTTGATAGAATATACACATAGGTACTACAGAATTTCTATGATAGTAGCTCAAAGCAGTGTCTTATCATTATGCAGAAACTTTAGGCTTCTAGAACTGTGGTTTCTTGTTACAAAGTTTTTTTCAAAGTAATTATTTGTTTCTTGAGAATGTTTCTTGCTTTAAAACTCTTTTTGTAGCTTCTAACTTCACGATGGTAAAGCTTACAGTCTGATAGCCATTTCCATCTGCTGCACAGACAAGAGAAGGGATTTTCATCCTGTGCATGTCAAAATGGCAGAGGAAAATGAATTATAATTATGTAGGGATACACTCTTGTTTTCAAATATAGTTTGGCATCTTCAGTTTCACTCGTTGACGCATGTTTATAGTAGGTTATGTTGCTTTTCCAGTCCTACATGATCTTTCATTATTGTGCAATCAGAAGCTTTCTTATAAAGATAAGCAAGATTCCTTGTGAAAAGTGTGTCCGCTACAGAAGGTGCTTAATTTTACAATTAATTTTACAATTTACAACCTTACAGAAGGTTCATAATTTTACAGTTTTTTTGAAAGACTGCAATACATTCTGTTCTCAGCACACTTTACAACAGATGTGCAGTATTTGACATATGCACACCACTTCATTAACAGAGAGATGATTGAATGAAGTTACTGATGTATGAAATTGGCTCCCTTCTCCTCTTACCCATATATAAAAGAGACAGGAAACGCTTTTGAAATGGAAAATCTAAGGTATAGGCCAAATCACCCTGTGGGAGGAAATTAGGAGCTATGAAGCTTTTGGAGAATGCACAGTTTGTTTCTTGGTTTGTAAAGCAAAAAGCAAGCCTCTGGAATGGGGTAAAGTTTTTCATTTCACACAACTAAGCAAAGGGCACAGTTAATATTCTGAGGACCCTTTACACCACTCTTCAGTTCTAAGGCATAAGCAAGGGTACCAGTGTCATTTATAAAAATATTTCTCTAACCTGTTCACAAAGACATCTAGTAATAGAGATTCTACACTTCCAAGCAACGCTGAAGACAGTTTTTCCCACTGTTCTTGAACAATCCTGCCTTTTACTATGATTTTAAGGCACCTGATGCAGAAAATTGCAGTTGCCATTTTTTATTTTAAATTATTGCACCCAATAATTAGATAGATAATCTACATACCTGTGTCAATTTACAAGCCTTTACAACTATAATACACAAATGAAGAGCAATCCACAGAAACCCTGCATTTTTTACTTTATAGAACTGCTTTCATTCATCATTTCTGGATTAAATACATGAATTAATTCTCTGGAGTCATACATTTAAAATGCCTCACAGAAATAATGCTTTGGAAAATACCCTTATTATTAGCTCATTTCCTGGCAATAGACTAGATTGCAGTATCTCTCAAGCAAATTACTAGAAGGTACTTTGTTCTAGATATTTAAAAAATGTACACAGACATTCACTAGTCCTTCTCTCTTCTGTATATGCTATTTAAAAGACAATTTTATTTTTTTCCTAACAGGAATGTAGAATGTTTATGGGAGATTTTGATAGAAGTTGTGTTTTCTCCCATAAATTCTGCTCATTGTTTTTTCATTTCCCACATAGGTTGTCCAAAGTAAGTATTTAATACATGGTTATTCAGTCAATCAGATTCATTTAGAAGGTTCCATGTAGAACCTTTGTTCTTTAATACTGTTTATTTTTATTATGATTTTTTGTGATTTTTTATGAAAAATTATGAAAAAAAAATATTATGATAAAAATATTTATTTGTGAAACACATGAGATCAAAGTAACAATAAAATTCTTAAAAATCCAAGAAAAACAGTTATGTCTCTCAGGACGTTAGTCTCACATTTTTACTTTCTTTGACATGTACTAGCTGAGAATTACTTTATATTCCTAATGCTTCCCATGCAGTTTTCAAGAAAAAAACCTGACTTTTATAAGTAAGATCTATGTTAGTAGGAATAATTTGGTGAATAACATTTTTTGACAATGAAGCAGAGAAAATAAAGACGACTTGTATATCATTCTGCTATTTGATATGTTGGATTTGACCTCTATGTGCACATGCTATTAATTTTCTAGTTTCTGATCTAGTTTCCACCTTTTATGTAAGTCTGTGTTTCTCAGGTGCATCTTCAGGTTCTTCAGTCATTAAAGAACTCGTGATTTAGCCAGATTGGTCTTTTATTGCACGTCCTCTTTCTTTAGCTTGAGGGTAATCTGTGTGGGTGCCTTTCACAGTGTTCCTTTTAGAAACCACCAACTTCCTTTAGTTGCAGTTGTGACAGAATGCTTCAGTCTAAATGTGAAAACTAATAGCCTTCAGCTCTTGCAAGAAGTAAGACTGATGGGAGCTCTCATTTAAAGACTGGTAGCACCTGGCTACAATACTCACTTGCCATACTTTGACAGTATATTGTGTGGAGTCTGAGATACTCTGCTTGGTTTTGTATAACTGTATGTTTATGTGCCACACCAGGATTAATTTAAAAGAATGCATGCACACTGATGTATGTTAAGAGGTCCTACCTATGTCTATGGGAAATTCCTGATTGTGAGGTTCTATTTTATTAAATGATCTGTGGACATCTTTATCTTATATATATATCCTTGTTTCCTCACATAATCCTTGTTTACTTAATAACAAACCTTGTTATTAACAAGTTTATTAAAAAGTGATCTAATTTTCACCTTCTTGCTTCTATCAGAATTAAGTAGTTTACAACTTCTGCACACCAATACAGCCATCATTGAACAAAAAGTACCCAAACATGACCTGGATAGAATTTAGAGTGAAACAATCTGAATACTGAGTAAATATAGAGAAAAAAAAATCAGATCTTGGAAAAAAACAAGGTTAAAGAATGTTGAAATTCAAAGAAATACTAGAAAATACAGTGCAAAAATAAGGACACATTATACCTGTGGTCTTTTGTATACCTTCTAAGGTAATCAAATGTGCTCAGAATATTGCTAGTGGAACTCATTGCATTTCTGTGGACAATAGCACTTTTTGCTGCATTTTACTATAATGCAGATTTTCTTAATTTTCTGCTTAAAGTCAAGACATTTCTCATAGTTTACAGGAAATACTATTGCACAGTTTTACTGTATGATAAAAGGTTTGGGACTCAAGTACTGGAGTGTCCATAAGCCTGAGTTGGAAAGACCATAGGGGCCTGGGAGTTGGCCACTAGAGAGGCCAGAAGACTCAAACCATCTCACAGAGAAACTATGGAGCCTGTCAGAGTTAGATACCAGTAGGATCATAAGTTTGGACCAGCTTAGTGAAGAGATCCATTTGCACACATATGTCAGTGTATGAGGCAACCAGGAAACCAGGGACCCAGTAGCAACTACTGGCTAGACTAGTTGCCCAAGGCCAGTTACTGGAGGAATCCATAGTATGTTTGTCCATGCAAGTCTACTTCCATATCATTCCTCTATGCAGCAAGTATACTCAGGAAATAGTATTTATATCCCATTCTTGATGAGTGCTTTATACTGAGTCATGTAACTCTACAGTATCTTTCCATAAAACTATTATAGGAAAGGAAAGGTATAAGGAAAACTAGGTTTTATGACATGAAACTTTAAAGCTGTAAAAGAAAACAGTCAACCTCTAAGATAAGTTATATGCTATATAACTTATATAGCTGTATGTAACTGAGAATCTTTCCTGAAAAGCTTGAGCAGGGAAATCAAATTAGAGAGATTTCCCTTTTTCTGAGAGAGATGAGCTGCCAAAATTCTCATTTTTGTAAAGAATAACAGTTTTAAGTGATTTCAAAGGAGATGCTGTTAAGCCACTTGGCCTTTTTCAAAGAACGCACATGCAGAAGAGACACAGCACAGAACCCAAGTGCAGGAGAGAAACAGTATCATTAAAGCAAAGTAGTTTTCTTTCATACAGTCTGACAGCGAAGCAGAGGGCATGTCTGCAATACTAGGTGCTGACCATCACATGTCCACATAAGTAAACAGTATTTTCACTGAATTTACTGAATTTTTTAGAGTTGGAAGGGACCATAGAGATCATCTAGTCCAACTCTCCTGCCAAAGCAGGACCACCCAGAGCATGTCAGATCATGCTACAGTAGTACAGTGAACATCAGCTTGACACCAAATTTGAGTTAATAGGCCTCCCTTCTCTGCATGGCCAATGTTAACTTAAACTCAAGATGATGCTTGCAGTTTTGGTGTTTGCTATCCTTAAGTGGCCAGTTTCAATGATGACTTCACATATTCCACTTAAATATCTCTGCTGGTGTCAAGTCTCATTTTGCAGTATGCTTAAGCAATATTCTCTCATGATGAAATTTCCAGTTTCTGACCATGTCTTGTCTGATTCCTGTGCTCTGATACTTCCTTCTTTTGCAGTGTGTTGTGGGGTTTTTCTCTGTTCTCATACTCATCTCCCTATTCTTATCCCACTGTTTTTTAGGACTCTTCTCTTTATTATACTTTGTATGATTTTTCCCTTTGGTTAATTTCTGAAGATTCACTTCTAGCACCTCTTTCTACCACAAGTTCTGGCTCTCAGACAACAACCACAGCTCTATGTTTGGCTACTACTTAATAAAAAGAAAGCTGGAATTAACAAAATTTGCCATTTGAAAGCAAAGCAATTTGCTACATTCAGGAATTACATGTCTTTCTGAAATTCACAGAATCACAAAATGATATGGGGTTGGAAGGGACCTCTGGAGAGCCTGCCAAAGCAGATCCACCTAGAGCAGGTTGCACAGGAACATGTCCAGGCATGTTTGAATGTCTCCAGAGAAGGAGACTCCACCACCTCCCTAGGAAGCCTGTTCCAGTGCATTCTCTGACGAATATAACTGAACAAATTAATCTCCTACTGAAAGTGACTTTAAGAGGACAAAATATTGCCTAATTTTTAATCAGAATTGCAAAAAGGTAGCCAAAAAGGTAGCTGATTGTATGACAATACTTTGGGATTAAAAACATAGAAATATTCCAGCATCTATGAACTGAGCTTTAAAAATATGTTCCATCAATTTCTTGTATTACAGAACGTTTATTTAATTACAGTAATAATATGCTCTAAGTATAATACAAGATGTGAATCACACTGTAACAACTCATGGCACTCAAAATATGAAGGAATAAGATACAGATCTAGTCAGTCTCTCCAAGTATGCTAATTCCTTATCTACTATCAGTATAACAAAGTACAGTTCTGTTTTACTAGGTCTAGTTTCATGCCAACCAAAACTTAAGTATGGTTGACCACACTTGATCCATTAGATATCTGCATTGTCTTTGCACGCTCTAGCTTTGAAATGGTAAAAAAAGACCAAAGTCTTCATTACTGCTTGGAGTGGTTTATCTCAAATAACTGAATGAAGATTATATTTCTGTTATAAAAACAAGCTTTATATTCAGTAAGTACAGGTTGTTTTCTTTCCTCCATCCCTCATATGCATCAGTTACTGCTAGCAGATGGGTAGTTAATCTTAGACAGATGACCATTTCTTGGGTGGCATTTTAACAAAGTGAATATTACTTGTAACAATATTCTAACACTTAAGGTCTGTATATAAATATAATCTTTCTATTTTTTTGAAATATAAAAAATTATTATAATCCAGAGGAAGGACAGATGAACTAAACTGCTGCTGCAGTAATTAGGGAGCAGAAATGCATTTCTTTATAAAGACAGGCAATGTCTTTATAGAGACATTGGATAACCATCAATGGAATGAAATTTAACAGGAACAAATGCCAGATTCTGCACCTGGGACAGGGTAATGCTGGCATAAGTATAAACTGGGAAAGGAGCGGCTGGAGAGCAGCCCTGCAGGAAGGGATCTGGGGCAGCTGGTGGGCAGCAGGTACACATGAGCCAGCCGTGAGCCCTGGCAGCCAAGAGGACAAACTGCACCCTGGGGGGCATCAAGCACAGCTCAAACAGACGGTCAAAAGAGGGGATTGTCACAGAATCACAGAATCACATGGGCTGGAAGGGACTCCTGGAAATCACCTAGTTCAACGCCCCTGCCAAAGCAGGTCCACATACAGCAGGTTGCACTTGAACTTGTCCAGGCGGGTTTTGAATGTCTCCAGAGGAGACTCCACCACCTCTCTGGGCAGCTTATTCCAGAATTTGTTAGTTGCTTGATTAGTTAGTTCACAGTCTCACCCCAATTGTGTCATGACAAAAGAGAGGCAATGCTCCATGACTTCCAATGAGCAGGGAAAAATTGGAAATATTCTATCTAGGATAGATTATATCTAGAAAGGATGACTAAAGAAAGTGCAATTTAGTGTATGGAAATGTAGCCTGAATGAAAGCATTATATACCTTCAAATACTGGGGAAAACTGTTACGCCAGTGCTGCTGTTGAATTCAGAACTTTACCCTAAGAATCACTGCAAAATAGGGTCAGAAACAGCCCTAAGACAGCATCTACTCTATCTCCAATACCAAAGAGCTTTCTCATTCCTGAAAGACGCTTTTCTAACGTACTTTTAATGATTCAGTGATGGATTTCCCCAATCTGCCAAGAAATCTACAAATCTTAAAAAAAAGATCTGCCTTCTCCATAACGTCTCCTAAACACTTACATGAAAGTCTTCCTAATCTCTTATCTAAATCACCTGTTCTGTGATTTGGAACTATTATTATTTGTTCTGTGCACCTCAGACAGAGGACAGATTAATCTCTTCCTTTTTGCAGCAGCTTTTAAGTATTTGAAAATTTGAAAATTGTTATTATATCCCTCTATTCTCATCCTCCTTCTCAAAATCAAAGATTTCAAGTTTTTCCCTTGTCATAGATTTCGCTGGATTACTGACAAAGCTTGCTGCTTTCTCCTAGATTCTTTGAAAATATTCTACCCCTTCTTGAAGCCAAACACTGCAAAAATATATGAAGTACTTTAGTCTAGTCAGTACCATTGCTGAAGAGTAGAAGAAAAAATACACATCTTTCAAACTGTGCTCCTCTTTATAACCCACGAAATACTTGTCCTCAAAAATGATAGTTTTTCCTTGTAAACCGTGAAGTTGTCATATGTTTAACTCAGATTAAAATATGTTTATCTGCAAAGAATAACTAAACAGCAAAACAGAAAAGTCTTTCTTTTGCAAACAAAACATGCTTTCAATGTGCAAATAAATTTCATCTTCAGATATTGAAGTTAAACAGACCAAGCAGTATTCAACAGACTTAACTCTCGCTCTGCTTTTGATCTGCTACAAGTTCCTTTTATTTTTGAAGAATTAGTACTTAGTTGTTCCCCATTGTATTGAGGGGTGGCTATTTTTTCCTACCTAAGTTTGTAAGTTTCCATCCTTTCTTGTTATATTTTGTCTCATTTTTCATAACAGGATTTGAATTTTTAAGCTATTTTAGATTATCTAACATTGCAGCACTACCACATCAATTGTCTTTCATTTGTTTACTTTTCAAGTCAATGTTTAAGGATGCTAATAAAAATCCTGAATAGTAGTGGGTACAGGACAGATGCATATAGAACTCCACTTGATAGAGACTTTTGATGCTGAACCACTGATAACTACCTCTGGTTTGATTTTCCAACTGGTTTTGTTTTCACCCTGATGTAAATTAATCTTGACCATGTTTTCCTGATAGCTTATAAAAATGGCATGTGATATAGCATTGAAAGCTTTATTAAAATCAAGATACTTATTGTTTATCTACAAGGCCTGCTGTACTCTCAGAGAAAGAAATCAAACTGTTTTGATATCATTTGTTCACAACAAATCTGTTAAGTTACTCATCTCCTAGTTCCCCTCATGATGTTTTTAGGTAAGTAGCTTGATTATATTGTTCTATTTCTCTCCCTCCGAACTAAACAGATACCATTACCTTTCCCTTTTAGTATTAACAGCATTCAGCAACTCACTGAGATTGATCTATTTAATGAAAACTAATTAAAATCTTTGGCCTTTCCACTTGTTAGAGAACTAAAATTCTCTTGGTCTTTCTCTTACTTCTCTTATTGTATCAGAGAAATATTCCATATCGTCCATCTTTAGTCACATCTAATTTCATGTCTTGTGCTTGGGAAAGCTGATAAGCTTGATTTATAAGAAAAACAAGACCATATGCTGTTAATAAGACAAGGAATATTCATTTCTATTCAAAGGCTTTAAACAGGGACCAAACCCAGGAAGATAAATGAGCTGTATTAAAACATTCCCTTGAGGGAAAGTACAGGCAAGGCATGTAAGGATTTCCCTAAGGAAAATCAATACATCCTACAGTAAAATGTGAAAATGACTCACCGGCAACATTTTCTATAGTAAACAGAAAAAGTCATGGCACAAGCTCAAGCACTCGTATGCATTTGTCCATGCTATTTAACAGTTAGCACTCTCATGGTCCATTTTGGCCTGTTCAAATCAGCGCTCTTCCAGGGGTTTCTCCTGGTGTGAGCAACACAGGATTAATTTCTCTTTTAGAAATTTTGATTTCCAGTCTCTTCTGCTGCTTGGGAAAACTGCATTTTTTTAGAAAAGACTGGTGCCTGAATTTGTGAAAATGTTTACTTCATAGCCAGCTACGGTATGTGTGTTTCAAGATCTCAGTGTTTTCAAGTTAGCCAGGTGTGGGGATGAGGAGGAGTGAGACTGGGCACTTGATCCAAGCTGGCCAACAGGGTTATTTCTTACCATGAACATCACATTCTGTTTTGGAGAAAAGAAAGTTTAGCTATATGGATATGGGATGTGTGGCACCAGATGTTCTTGCGCTTACAGGGTTGTCACTGGCTCATTTTATATACCAGTATAGACACAGCCACTAACTTCTGTGTAAGTGATGAGTGGTTTCTTTTATTTTGATTGCTCCGAGTCTTCTGGATTTGTCTGAGTTTTCCCATGTTTTATATTATGCTCTTTTACTCATCTGTTGCCATTTGACCTAGCTTCTGCTTTCTCTGTGCTTACTTCTTATATTTGAGGTCAAACAAGAACTTATGATTTATATATTCACTTTGTTTCTTTCTACACTGTCTATCCTCTGCATTGGAGGAGTGTGTAGTCAGTATAACAGTATGCTGTATTTAATGTGATACTTCCTTTCCTTTAATCTTTTCTTAGACTAACCTCCTATACTGACCTATGTGATAATTTTCAGAGCTGAAGTCTGCCAATTTGGAATCTGATGGTTTTATTTTACTGTATTTGTTTCATCAAAAGATGAAAATCCATCTATCACTAACAATGGTAGATGATTCTACTAGTTGCTCATTAGAAGCTTTGTTTTCTTAATCTTTCTAGGTTAATTGTGTTTACTGGGACCTCACCATGATAATTTTCTACATTCTTGTGCTTGTTAAAGGACACAGTATGTTTTCTCTGCTTCTGTAATGCAGTCTTCAGACCAAGCATCCAAGCAAACATCAACGAGTCCCTCCTATATCTATTCTTATAGTCAGTGCAGAAAGTACAATCAGCCTGTTATGAACTGATATAGCAAAGAATCAGTAGGATAACTAATATGTATTATTATAAAAGAGTGTAGCTTTGCCCAGTGAAGGACGAAGAGGAGTAAATAAGAGGTTGTGTTTGCTTGGACACTGGAAACAATGCAATCATCGTCTATATTTATTTGGAGGAAATGATCTGAAGTCTAAGTTGAAGAAGCATTCTTAGGAAACAAGAATTTTACACGTGTACAAGAGTGAAACAGTAGCACATTAGTTTGGAATGCACCAACAAATATAAACACCCTTTCTTAAGAGACAGTAAGGAAGGCAGCCTCAGCATGCAAGAACTAATGAATTCTGTTCATTCAAAATCTAACTTACTGAAAGCTTCCTGCAGCTTGGGATAGAACACTATCAAGCCCTGAAGCTCACTGAAGCTATGAGAAAGAGGATACAGTCCTGGATGAAAGAAGAAGAAATTAAAATTGAAATGTAATGGTGTCAGTGCTAAAGAGAAATTGTCTAAATACGAAAGAGCAAAGAAGATAAGTATCAAAGACAACTTAAGAAGTCTCTATTGTGGTAAAAGAGCAAACCCAACTGGGTAATGCGGCAAATTCCAGATGATTTTAAAATATTTTTAGTAAAAAAGAAACATAAAGGCACATTATATAAAGAGAAGAATGTATACTGTTGGAGGAGAATTTCCCTAAATAAAAAATAGTCTCAAAAACATAAGAAGAAACAGCTAGAATAGCAAAAACATGAAAATGAAAGGACTCTGATCCACAACCTCAGTTAGCCTCTCAATTAATTGTGTTGCCTGCTTGCAGCATTAATTCTTCAACACAGAGATTTCTGTCTCTCCATGCCTTAAAAATTCATAAACTACATCAGTAAATTAAACTTTCATGTTTTTGAAGTGGTTGTTGATGCTGTGATGGAATCCTGAAGCTCCTGAACTGGAAAAATTACTATTTTTAAAGGTGTAGCTATTTTCCATTAGAGATCTGCCAAAATGGCTGGCCTAGAATTGAATTATTTTACAGGAATATTCCCTGTAAGATGATACATATCTATCCTTCACTAAATGCTGACTGGTATTAGTTACAACATTGCTTAATATTAACTTCGTTAATGTACAAATCTTCTAATATAAGTATTGACAAAACTCAGACAACTTAGTTTCTCACTCAAGATTCAGCAGAGATTGTGATACAGTGCTCAACTACTGAGATGATGATGAAAACAAAACATTTCACTATGTATTTCCTAATACGTTAGAAAACATCATGGATAGGAAAATACTTCGCACCCGTTAAAATGTAAAAGAAGATACATAAAAAAATTTAGGTGCCATATTATCTTTTTTCAGTTTTGCCAGTAAAAATAGTCTCATTCATGTTGTAGGTTACAAATGGAATATATTCATTCCTTTTCTCCTCAGAATCTGAAGTTATTGTAGATTTGATAGAGATAGCAATAGCATTCAAAAAGTGCACATTAGCACGACTTAAAACCACATTACATATTACTCCACTCAGGTGCCAGTAAGGTCACTAGAATTTTACAGTCTGAAACTCTATACATAGTTGTATGCATGCTTGTAAATGAAACTATTTAGGATCGTTCCTAGGCACTGGAACCTGATTGCCTATAATGTTATATTGTTGGAATGGTCCCTGACACAGACTTGGTCCAAGTCATCTATTACTCTCCCAAACAGCTGCAGATCTGGATACAAATCTGGAGCTTGCACAAGCGACCAATCTCAGTAGGTGGTCTGGATGAAACTACACTGGTTTGGAGGGCAATACAATGTAAAAGTACAGACATAGAGTATTTTCAGTTGATCTCCGAGTTAACTAGGTACATTTAATTTACTAAAAATGATACAGCCATAATGACTGCCTGGCAGACAGGAATGCTGAAACTTTCTAGTATGCATAGCAAGGCTACTGATGTTGTACTTTTGTATATATTTTGTTGTATATACTTTTACAAGAAAGAAGCAAGCACAGCTTCACCAAGGGCAAGTCTTGCCTAACCAACCTACTGGCCTTCTATGATGGAGTGACTATGTCAGTGGACAAAGTAAGAGCTGTGGATGTTGTCTGTCTGTACTTCTGTAAGGCCTTTGACATGGTCCTCCACAACATCCTTCTCTCTACATTGGAGAGATATGGATTTGATGGGTGGGCTGTTCAGTGGATGAGGAATTGGTTGGATGGTCGCATCCAGAGTGTAGTGGTCAATGGCTCAATGTCCCGAGGGAGACTGGTGATGAGTGGGGTCCCTCATGAGCCAGAACTGTTCATCATTTCTTTATCAATCACACAGACAGTGGGATTGAGTGCAGATGACACCAAGCTGAGTGGTGCGGTTGACAGACATGAGGGATGGGATGCCATCCAAAGGGTCATTGACAAGCTCGAGAAGTGGGCCCATGTGAATGTCATCAGGTTGAACAAGGCCAAGTGCAGGATCCTGCACCTGGGTTGGGGCAGCCCCCAAGGTTCAATATAGGCTGAGAGATAAAGGGATTGAGAGCAGCCCTGCTGAGAAAAACCTGGGGGCACTGGTAGATGAAAAGCTGGATGTGAGCCAGCAACATGCACTCGCAGCCCAGAAAGCCAACTGTATCCTGGGCTGCATCAAAAGCAGCATGGTCAGGAGGTTGAGGGAGGTGATTCTGCCCCTCTACTCCAATCTGGTGAGACCCCACCTGGAGTACTGCATCCAGCTCTGGAGCCCTCAGAACAGGAAAGACACGGGCCTGTTGGAGCAGGTCAAGAGGAGGGCCACAAAAACGATCAGAGGGATGGAATACCACTCCTACAAAGAAAGTCTGAGAGAGTTGGGGTTGTTCAGCCTGGAGATGTGAAGGCTGGGGGGAGCCCTTATTGCAGAAATTTAATACTTAAAGGGGGTCTATAAGAAAGGTTGGGACAAACGCTTTAGCAGGGCCTGTTGTGATAGGACAAGGAACAATAGTTGCAAACGAAAAGAGGGTGGATTTATACTAGATATAAGGAAGATTTTTTGTCACGATGAGGGTGAGGAAACACTAGAAGAGGCTGCCCAGAGAGGCGGTAGATGCTCCATCCCTAGAAACATTCAAGGTCATCTTGGATGGGGTTCTGAGCAACCTGATCTCATTGAATATGTCCCTGCTTATTGCAGGGAGGTTGGACTGAATGATCTCTAAAGGTCCCTTCCAACCAAAACTAGTCTATGATTCTATGATTCTAAGAATAACCAAGTATTTTACTTTCTGGAGTATATGTTATAACTAGTAAGCTGTAAGTGGTATTTTATACAACATCAAAGCTGTACATGTTGATATGCATATGCTAGTATGATAATCTGTAAAACATGATGCTGTACTGCCTGTTGTTTTACATATATCAGCAATATAACCTTCCTAGCTGTCCAAATGGTTATTTGGTACAATGGAGCTAAAAAATTAGGAGGGCACTGGAGAAAAGTGTGTGAATTTTGGGAGTGTTAGTGTTTGGTTTTGTTTTTTTCCTCCTGTAAAGACTGGAAAAGTCTCTTAAATTTTAAAGCTGCAGAGGTGTGGGTGGAGGAGGGGACTATTCCTTGAGTTTAATTATCATTATGCTGTTCACCATATTTTTTGCATGCTAAAGGCATGGGATTAAGGGAATACCCTCAGAGTATAAAGTACTTTAATACGATTGAACTAATAATCTGATTACAGAATGAGCTACGCACTGCTCAAGACACACACAGTGAATACAGTATGCATGCAAACATGCACATACATGCCTATCATCATAAGAAAAACTTTGCATCACAGAACTTCTGATCTCATTTACAAGTTGAGGATGATTGCCAGCCTAATCTATTACCACCACATTCTTACCACCCCCTGAAAACTCTTTGTGTCTGACAAACATACCATACTGTTCAGTGGATAAAGAAACACAAGACTCTGATTAATCCCATCTAATTTTAGGCATGTAGCACAGATATATAGATTATAAACACACACTTTTCAACAATAAAGTGGGCAAAATGTTAAAAGGAGCTGAGCCATCCTCAGCTTCCTTTAATATCATTCTAAGCACCATAACAATGTTCTAGGAAAGACTCAATTATTAATTTATTTAAAGAAAATCTGATTAATTTCTCTAAGAAAAACATGCTTTCCTGAATAGCCTACTTATTAAGTATGCACCCCGTTAGGATATTAAATAAAACAACAAGGAATGGCTGTGGCAAATGCTAAACATGTAATATAAGCAAAGATGTTGGTCAGCCTATTAACAGCTGCAGTGTTGGTATAATTGTAACTGCACTTTTTTACCTACATCATTGTTTATCTAAGAACTGAATTTTATGATATTTTGTAAAGGGGAAAAGACTTGGGATTGAATTTTGTTTTGGCTCTCTATGATTTATTGAGGAATTCAGAAGTTCTTTTCTTCTGGCTTAATGTCAGGGGTAAAATCTCAGTCAGTCTCAAATGACACTTGGAAATGATACCACATGAGACAAGGCAATGAAAGTCAAGGAATTGAAAGAAATTTTGTTTGCCTTTTCACATTAGGAGAGATGGTGATTTTTAAAGAATCCCCGCCCCACGTATTAGGTGACGTATATGAGACAACGTGTGATTTAGCACGTATTAACTAATTAAGATAAACACCAGGGAGCTTTGGCATCAATAAGATTACTTAAAAGGTTAAAGTCTGTTTCAGTGGAGTCAAAACTTTCAGTAAAGCCATCTTTGCATGGATGTCCCCTCTCCCCTCCCCCGCCTCCCCCAAGTTCAAATAGAATATAAATAGCTGCCTGAGACTGATTTACAGTTTTATTAAAGTAGCTTATTTCAGCTGGAAAACACAGAAATAGAAAAATGCCTTTAAAATTACTAATGCAGAGTTTAATCCAGACTGTATATCAGAAATCTTAACTGTTTTAGCTTGTTGAAATACAAAGCACGTAGGAAGATTATAGATCCAAGATCCTGAGATACTTTCAACCCAAATGCCAAATAAAGATATAAAAATGGAAGTTTTGATTTGGGCTATTCATTGTACATTTTTAATTTGCAGTCTATTTTTATACTTTTGTTTGGATGTTCAATTTTTCATAAAATTTGAATACCTTAATATAGCCAAAGTAAGTATAATCAAGCACATTAAATAGAAAAAGAATTAAAAAAAAACAAACAATAAATGAGTTGTATATGAATATGAAAATTGGAGGAAGCTAGGTGACAGTTTCTATCTTATTGAACAACTGTCACTAGGAGACAATTACTTATATATAATTTAGTCTAAAGCAAAAGCTGATTTTGCCACCTGGCCTGTGATAAGCCAAGCAGCTGGCAACTAGTAAAAGTAACCTAAACCAAATCCAAAATGTAACAACACAATGAGTAGCTGGCACAGTGATTTAGTCTTCTTAAACAAGATTGAAAGAGGTAAAGAAAATGCCATAATAGCTCAGAGAAGTAAAACAACTGCTGAATTAAATGAAAATACCACAAACAAGGAATTGAGAAATTACAGAAAGTAAGCAGTACAACCAACCTGTGAATGCTCAGAACGAAGCAGTACTTCTGAGCTACATCATTTCCAAGTTCTACAGATTCCCACGACATTAAGAGAACTGATGTACAATCTTGTTAACAGGGATTATACATCACTGGTGAGTTTTCTGTAGTTATATATGCAGGCAGTAAACTTTGTCCATTATGTCATGGACAATCTTCAGGGAACCGGCTGCTCAACTACCCAGTCCCCAGAGTGACAGTTAAACAATGGATTTGACATCCGGGGGTGGGTTCAAAGTTTGAGTGAACCAAAGTAAACTTTTTGGATTGAAAGACTGACCTTCCAGTTCTTACTGATCTCAAAACCCCTATTTAATGGGGCCTATAAAGCAATTATATATGGTTAATACCCTACGTCCTTCAAAAATAACTCACTTTGCCTATGAAGGAATGTCCCAGAAACACCGACTTACATGAATTCTTACTTCAGAACTTTCTTTACGTAACAGTTTTCAATCAAACTTGATTAGATTAAATGCTTTTTTGAAAAAGGAATTGAGTTACTATCTTGATACTTAATAGAAGACAGCTATTATCATCCAACCTTTCTCAGACATTAATAAGCCATTAGCAGTTATTGATTATATCTCAAGAACGTCATGATACATGAAATCATCTTCTCATCAACACACACAGGATCTTGGATTTTAATTCCAATCAATCACGGAATTATTTAATTGAAATTAAATGTTGAATTCTTGAGTTTGGCTTAAACTTAAAATCCCTTCCTATCTACTTAACTTTCCATGTAATTAATGTAGTTCTGAAGACTTTACAAGCTTGCTTCTTTTCTTCTCCTGCTGCTATTTACCCTCCCTTACAACTTCTGTTATTTGAGTGCAGTGGGAAATCTCTCTCCTCGCAAGCAGTGCAAGTGGGTCCTCATCACAGGAATTGCCATGCAGCATGGTTGCTATGCATGAGAGACAGTCAGCAGCTCTAATGCCTAAGCTCTTCTGGGACTTTGATTTTTTCTGTCATGCCAGAAGTGAGACGGAAGACAGGTCAGCCAGTGTCTTCTGTAAGGCCAGTTTTGCAGAGAACGTGCTTTTGCAGGGAAAAGCTTGTGGCAGAGGCCCCTGGGCTACTGTATATCAAGTCTTGTCATATTTTTCTGTTTCAGCATTCCTATACAGACAGGTAAGGTGCAGCTTGGCCAGGTTTTCTAAAAACTCTGTCAAAACAGGAACCTTTGTTGAGTTCTTTTCAACTTCTGAGCAGGCAGGCTCAAATGACTGGTACAGATAATATGTATATAACAGTATGTCTCAGTAATCAGTCAGACCATGAACCTAAACTATGAGACCATCAAAACTATGATTACAGAGAAAAAAAAGCAGGCCTTGGGATAGAAAAATCCCAAAAGACTAGAAGGATGTGGTGTTCAAATACCTGCTTCTAACGATCCTTATTTTAGTTGTTGGATGTACATTAGCCCTGCAATGCACAATGCAAGAAATAGAGTGGAAAATCTCTCTGTGCATTCATAACAACAGTCTCTGCACAACAAAGATGGGAGAGCAGAAAGTATTCTTAGCAGGAATACAACGTGTCACAGCAGATTTCAACCACCTCTTCAATACTCTGGCATAAATTTCTGATTATGCAAATAAATTAACCCTGTATCCATGTATCTCTTTAAAAGCTTCACTTCTATATCTGGCTTAAATCTAAACCCAAAATGTATTTATTCTCAGAAACAAAAAAAAAAAAGAAAAAAAATCAATCAAAGAGTTTAAATGAAGCAGAAAGAACTGACACTTTCACCTTGGAGTTTCTTTTCACTCCTACAAAAGGACTATTCTTCCCTCCTGCCTTCTATTTTTTTTGGTCCTGGTTAACTGATTCATCATGTTTCTCTCACAACTAGCTATAATAAATATGTTTTCCATGAATTAGGTAACATGCATGCAGTCTCTGGGTAGATAAGAAGTGGAATCAATTTGAACCAGCTCTAACTTGCCAGTATCATTGCAGCCAAATCTCCTGTTTGAGTCACAGAGCGAGACCACTACTGAATCCAGAAATTACACTGCAAAAAGCTATAGCAAAATGAAAACCACTATTTTTTTTCAGCCTAAAGCCTCAGCTAGTCTAAAAATTTGTAACTGTAAAAAAAGACATTGTTTTTGCACAATGTCTATGACCATCAATAGGGCCCAGAGATAATACCAGAAATAAAAGACCTATATGTCTTCTTTGATACTTGAAGGTAATTTTGTAGAAATATCTTATCACGTGTAATGACTGTTACCTAACTTCATAGTATTCTCTATTTTGCTACCAAAGTGGTGAAATCGGAATTAGAAGCTACAAATGTACAATTTTAAGCAAATCAGATGCTCTAAAAACACTTGCTCAACCAAAAGCTTATGCACAGATTCTCCACCATATTTAGAAGTATTTCTTTACAAACATTTCTGAATTATAACCTACTGAAGTCATGGCAAAGAAGAAACAGCCAGACTAGTATATAAAAGAATACCTTCACATTTAAGGATTTCATTGAGGAAAGAATTTTCCATGTCAACTGAGCAGTGTGTGGGAAGCTACTGTTTTTATTTTACCATGGTTGTGATTAGAAAATTTATTTCTTTGTTGACATTTACAGAGTTTAATATGCAAACATAAAAATCCTCCAAAAAAGCATTGGAAACAGTTTTGCAATCATATCATTTCAGAAACAAAGTGCACTATAACTCATCATAATCACAGGAAAAAGATTTCCATTGATTTTTAGTTATGTCTTACAGTTTTTGTAATTTTAATCATCAGCTTGGAATCTGAAATCTACTTATCTATAAAATACATAAGAAGCTGGCATTATTGAGGAAAGACCTTCTACCTCTGCTTTTTCTGGAAGGGACCAAATAATTTGGAAAGAAATACCTGAGAATAAATTAAAATAACATGCTCAACAAAATACTATTAGCCTATCTGGATGATGACTAAGCATAATAAATGGTTCTCTTGTGTTTCTGTAATCTTTGCAATTTTGTGATATTTTAATAAGCATTTTACAAGAAGTCCTTGTAACTGCAGCAACTTAAGGCACAGTGATATTACCTTTCACCTAAGAATTCTAGATGTAGAATAATGTCAACAAATATGCTTTATTCAACAGGAAAAAGTTACATCTTCCTTAAACTCTTTTTAAAAGTACTAGGGATAGTTAGATTGCGTGTCTACTTCATTTATCATAGCATTCTTTAGCCAGTTTACAGCAAAATTTACTAAGACATAAACAAAAGCAAATGCACAAGATAATTCTTAATTATAGTTAATTTTTCACTATCTTGACATAATTGAAAACTACTGAATTAAATTCACTCCACTGATAAATCTCGATATTAAAATATCTATTATTAATCCAGGTATATCTTGTTAGTGTCCTTTAATCTTAAAACCTAATTAGAATTCTTTTCAACTACCTAAAAGGGGGATGTAAATGGAATTCATTCATTTGGAATGAATGCAGAATCACATAAGTCATACCTGAAATAAGAACTCAGGTGGGCTAGGACACAGGTATGCATCCTGACAGCAGAATAAGGAACTGCAAATTATAGCTAAATGAACTTCCATTATTCTATTTAGTAGCAGCTATATTAAATCTGGAGATGGTAGTTCACTTTATAGAATCATAGAGTCATAGAATTGTCTAGGTTGGAAGGGACCTTTAAGATCATCTAGTCTAACAATCAACCTAACTATGACAAAAAAACCAAAAAAACACAACACTAAACCATGTCACTAAGCACTATGTCTACTCGTCTTTTGAATATCTCCAGGGATGGTGCCTCAACCACTTCCCTGGGCAGCCCATTCCAATGCTTAATAACCCTTGCAGTGTAAAAATTTTTCCTAATATCCAATCTGAACCTCCCCTGGTGCAACTTCAGGCCATTTCCTCTTGTCCTATCACCTGTGACTTGGGAGAAGAGACCGACCTGCACCTCTCTACAACCTTTTTTCAGGTAGTTGTAGAGAGCAATAAGGTCTCCTCTCAAACTCCTTTCTCCAGGCTGAACAACCACAGCTCCCTCAGCCTTTCCTCATAAGACTTACTCTCCAGACCCTTCACCAGCTTTGTTGTCCTTCTCTGGACCCACTCCAGCACCTCAATGTCTTTTTTGTGGTAAGGGGCCCAAAACTGGATACAGTACTCGAGGTGGGGCTTCACCAGTGCTGAGTATGGGGGGATGATCACCTCTCGGGTTCTACTCATCATGCTGTTCCTGATACAGGCCTAGATTCTGTTGGCAATGAGTAGAACAAACAAATAGTTTGCTAGTGCTGAAAGGGGGAGATCTTGATCCCTCACTTTTCCCTTGTTCTTCTTGCTTTTGATTCAGCTCCTTCCATCCCACTCTCAGTAATGCAGTTTCCTCACTGCGTGACACCCATTCTGCGGTGGAGAGATGTTAATGTATCTACTTCTATTTCATGTAACCATGTCTTACTTATCAGGGAGTGCAGTGATTGGACAAGGGGTAACAGTTTTAAACGGAAAGAAGGGAGATTTAGATTAGATATGAGGAAGAAATTCTTAACTTTGAGGGTGGTGAGACACTGACACAAGCTGCCCAGAGAAGTTATGGATGCCTTCCCCCTGGAGGTGTTCAAGGCCAGGTTGGATGGGGCTTTGAGCAACCTGGTCCAGTGTCCCTGCCCAGGGCAGCAGGGTTGGAATAAAATGATCTTCAAGGTCCCTTACAACCTAAATCATTCTATGATTAGCAAATATTAAAGAGGAAATATACTGTTTATTCATCAACTCATAGCCTGTATCAAAGTTTCAGGATCTATTAATATCTGTGGGTGTCCCCCAGATAAACCACGACAGTGGGGAAAGAGAAGTGAAGGCAAAAGATCTTCTTCTCAATAAATATGAAAAAAGTAAATCTGAAGATTTAGAGAACTTGTAGTTGGAAGAAGCAATCCTGAAAGTACTATAGACAGCTAGACGACAGCAAAACACAGTCAACTCTGTCCAGCAAAAGGTCACTGTAACTTGCCCATCTTGGAACAAAGAAGTGATGTTTCCTCTTGAATGAGTTTGACTGAGCTGAACTTTGAGTAGATTCTGTGTTCCCTAAGAAATCATACTTTCAGAACGACAAATCAGGATTCATCTCACTTAACCAGATGCCTATAGCTGAGCTTGTAGCTCAGCTATATAAGGGTCCCTATATGGTCAACAGAGAGAAATAGGCTCCTATAGAATGTGCCTCATCTTGCCTGCTTTAGATAAAGGATAAGGCAAATTTGTCTGAGAAGTGCCTGTTTCTTCACTGACTATGAACAAGAAGTCTATGCAGGCTGTTGTTAGTATCCACACTTAGCTGGAAAAATTGCAGTCACAGTAATAAGTGGGATGGAGTTGAGAGACAAACGGCAACAAATCAGGAAAAAAAATACAGGAACAGGATAGTAACTAAGCCTCATCATCACCGACAACTGCAAATAGCCTGTAGGGACATACCTTTGGAGACTTGAAGATTTCACCCATGTCCAAGCATGATACCCAGCCTTTTTTCACTCTGACCCCCTGACTAGCATAAAAATAATGGGAGAATCCTGTTCACCTTGATGAATTTAGGACTTAGACCTGAAGACTGAATGAAACGTGGGGTTACATTTTCCTTCTTTCTTACTGAAAGATTGAGGATGGATGAAAAAAGTAGCAGGAAACTGTAGCAGGAAAGAAATACAAATAGTAAGGCAAACACAGTTTTTATAGTTTATGTGGGAAACTTCAAAGAACACAGAATATAGAGAGGGAAGTTCCAATGAAAATTAAAGAAATCACTGCTAGGCAATAATTGCCTGATAAAATAAATTAGCTATCCTTCCATCTCCCCCTGGCATCACATTTTACTGTTCATATACTCACTTGAAACCTAGGACGGATATTAAGGTCTCTAAGACAAATATATTGTGAGTGTATCTACAGAAAACCTACACTACATACACAATTTGAAAGTGATCTTTTTCATGCTGCTGATTTTTATTAATAATTTTTGGCAACTTCCACATTCTGTTCTATTTTGCTTCTCTAATCAAGCTCATAACCTGGTATGTGGAATGTATGTGCAGCACTGCTCTTTATGATTTGAAAGCTGGGAAAAGATGAGACAGAGTAAACTTGGGTTTAGAAGGAGCAGCTCAGTGACCATGTAGGGCAGAACCAGTCTGAAGGTTCATATTTATTAATATTTACTAATCATAACCAAATTAAACAAATCCTACCAGGCACACAATACACTGGCTTTTGTAATCTGTAAAAACAATGCAATTTTTAAAATTCTAATCATAGTAGTTAAGATTTTTAGTAACCAAAAATTTTTTTTCATATTATTAATAATAATTATACTTTATGCTCTAAAATAGCATACATGATACCTTTTATAAATTAAATATTAGTTAAGCTATTAATCCTTGTAATATTCCTATCATCATCTCACCAATGTGTGGAAATAAATACTAAGAGCTTGTAGTTTAACTTCCCTTGTCAATCAGGCCAAGGTCAGATACGTATGAAAAGAAACAGATGAGTGGGCTAGGAGGGAGAAAAACATTTACAGTTTTAATTCCGAGGAGCAACTGCAACAATACTCTTGTTTTTTAGAAATTCTTACAGTTATTTTGCTTTAGACAACAACATGAATTTTCACTTTCTATTATGGAATCTGCATGTAGAAACTTAAATCACAATTTCCTTACTAAACATAGGGAACAATTTTATGTGAAAGATGGATGAATTGAATGTTCTGGCAGACTCTCTTAATTTTGTTTCCTGAAGTGCTTTAAAACAGAAATGACGGCTTTGTCATTACGGTAATGACATACAGATTTTTTGCATATGTGTAATTACGTAAATTCTGGTTTTGACACAAGCAAATCCTATTGCATTGTAATTTAACATCTATTTTTAACAAAAATTCTTGTAATTTGATTTTTCTATCTCTGTAAGATGTACTGTCTTGTATTTATATTTTTCTTTTCTTATGAAAGAGACCACAAAACACAACCAAAAATCCTTCTCTCAATGCCCTTACCTTTCCACTCAATTAAGAAAACAAAGCAAAATAATTTCCAGAAAGCTGTATTCAACGCAGAGTGCTATATAAAAGGAAACTTCCTGCATGAATGTAATGAACCTGAACATACAGAAGCCTATGAGACCCAACAAGATGCATCTCAGATTCGGGAGGGAATTGGCTGATAGAGTTGCCAAGCCACTCTCCATGACATTTGAAAAGTCATGGCAGTCAAGTGAAGTCCCAGTGACTGGAAAAAGGGAAACATTGCACCCATTTTTAAAAAGGGTAGAAAAGAGGACACTGGGAACTACCGATCTGCCAGCCTCCTCTCTGTGCCTCAGAAGATCATGGAACAGATCATCCTAGAAGCTATGCTAAGGCACACAGAGGACAGGGAGGTGATTCAAGACAGCTTCATGAAGGGCAAGTTCTGTTTTACCAAGGCAGTGGCTGTTTATGATGGAGTGACTATATCAGTGGACAAAGGAAGAGCTGTGGATGTTGTCTATCTGGACTTCATAAGGCCTTTGACATGATCCTCCACAACATCCCTCTCTCTAGATTGGAGAGAAGGATTTGATGGATGGGCTGTTTGGTGGCTGAGGAACTGGTTGGATGGTTGCCTCCAGAGGGTAGCAGTCAATGGCTCAATGTCCGGATGGAGAACGGTGATGAGTGGTGTCCCTCACAAGTCTGTATTTGGACCAGTACTGTTCAATATCTTCATCAATGACACAGGCAGTGGGACCAAGTGCACCCTCAGCAATTTTGAAGAGTTGGAGTTGTTCAGCCTGCAGATGAGAAGGCTCCAGTGAGACCTTATAGCAGCCTTTCACTTCTTAACGGGGACTTAGAAGAAAGACGGGGACAAACTTTTTAGCAGAGCCTGTTGCAACAGGACAGGGAGTAACAGCTTTAAACTAAAAGAGGTGGATTTATACTAGATATAAGGATGATTTTTTTTTTTACAATAAGGGTGGTGAAACACTAGAACAGGTTGCCGAGAGAGGTGGTAGATGCCTCATCCCTGGAAATATTCAAGGTCAGGCTGGACAGGGCTCTAAGCCACCTGATCTAGTTGAAGACATCCCTGCTTACTGCAGGGAGGTCGGACTAGATGACCTTTAAAGGTCCCTTACAACCCAAACTATTCTTTGATTCTATGATTTCTTGTGCCATTCTTGTGACAGTGTAAAATATGCAAGAAATTAGTTTTCTCCTGTTCAGTTCTGCTGAAGCTTGCATATAACTATACTATTGGATTTAAAAGATAAGTAAGTTAAAAATTCCTGGAAAAAGTTCAAGGGGAATATTGAACCTGCAGTTAATGAATGTGCCCCACTAAATAGAGTAGGAACTATAAAAAAATAATCAATACCATAGGCTAAGGAATTCAGTATTTCTTAAGACAGGAAATCCAGTCCTGCAGTCCAGGAAATCCACAATCCTGAACACTCAAGAATAGACCAGCCACCTGACTAAAGGATCATTGGATGAAAGAAAAGCTGTTTGCCTAACTGTGATTCTGATTGTCCTGATACCACACTGCTCTGCTAAATACCCTATCTGCTTTCACAGATAGGGAGTTTGAAACCTAGCCTCAGAAAAGTTGAAAGACGCATTCTAAAAAAAAAAAAAAAAAAAAAAAAAAGATGTGTGTGTGTGTGTTAGAGAATAACACATTCTATCTTACTGTCTCAAGGGGAGAGAACTGTACTGGGAGAAACAAATGACTAAGTGAGCTAACAGCATGAACCTCTAGTTCCACCTCCGCAGTCTCCAGTACATGAGATACACAAGTTATCTGTGCTTTGTATCTGAGCTCTGCTCTACAACCAAGAGAACACAGACAGACTTCATTTCCACTTTGAAAATCACATTAGCAAATACAATTTCCTTGATAACTACAAACCCAGTGGACACCGAAAGAAAAAATAATAGACCACTTGTACATATACTGGAGATGCAATCAAATGCACCTACTAAGAAACAAAACTGCTAAGAAATAAATCCCTCTTCTCAATACCCAAAGTTTCTCAAAAGCTTAACAAGGCATAAGAGTTAGAATGGAAGAGAATATTATCAGTGGACCACAGAAATCGAAGACATATCTATACTAGTTATATTGACTTCAGTTCTAAGAATCACATAACATAAAAGAAGAAAACAGGAAGAATACAAAAATAGCAGAAGGAAGTTCAGAAAGGAATTTTAAATACATTAAAAGTAAAACAAGATGTACCGAAAAAACTACCATATAAAAGGGAAAAAAATTGCCAGAATGTGATTTAGAAAGGAGATGATTATGTGGGCATATAAAATAATGAATAATACAATGAAAATAAACTATGCTGCTATTATACTGAAACTGAGAAACAGTAAATTAAAAATTGACAAAAATAAATGCGTAGAACTCCCCTTTTCTCAAGGGAAAAGTTGTTCTTGTCTTGTTTACCATCAGGGGTTGAACAATGAGCTCTTCAGGTAACACAGAGGCCTCATCACTGTTACCTAGTAAGCTGTGTAAGGAAATGTAATTCGCATCAAACAACATCCCAAAAGCCTCTTCTTTTCTGTTACAATATACTAAAGATTCTCACCACATGCATGACAGACACAATCATATCTTCTCTCTGAAACTGTATCCTGAATTTTACCCGATTTCTCCATTCTTGTTCAGGTGGTACCCATCAAATACTGACTATTCAGAAGACACTGTCAGCTACTTATGCCATTGTCAATCTCTGGGTCTCTGTCATTCCTCTTCCTTCTATCACTCTTCCTTACTGTTCTCCTTTACCCAGCAGCACTAAGTAAGTTTTACCTTTCCTTTATTTTCTCCATCCAGCTCAACAGAGCAGAGTCTTTGCATATAAATCAAGCCTCACAAGCAGTGACTGGGAGAATCTAACATGAAATTTTCTTTATTAAGCTGATTATTCTGTAAATGCAACAGATTCTTGCCTTTTTCTCTGAAGAACGGGTTATCAACTCCAATCATAGGCTGAATATGAGAAAAATGAACAACAGCTTTGATCCAGTACAGAAATTTCTATGCTCTTGCGTATGAAAGGACTTAAATACCTCCTAAGGAAGCACAACAGTTTTGTGTTAGCAACCATGTGCCTCAGTATAAATCCTAAGCAACAAGCGCTGAAATAATCATCTTCTTGGATGTGGGCCTGTTAATACCCTTTAAAAAACAGAAATGGTAATCAAAATGATCCCCTGTGTGTTTTTAACAGCCAGCCGGAAGATCTGTTAACAAGATGAATATTATTATTTCCAAAGGAATGTTATATCTCTCAGTGGAAGCATCACCAATATTTACTCAGGTTTTATCAAGATTGCAGATCAGAAATGAAGACACCAAAGAATGTTAGCAAATCAGTTCAACCTATTTTCTCAGTTTTTCTATTGGTAATTTTCTGGATTCGGTTCTATCACTTCTAAAACATTAAACTGAAACACAAGCATTTTAAATAAAAGTAGTAATGAAAAATATGCATGTTGTGTATTGTTTCAATGAATAATCTTGAAAGGTACACACTTATCAAGAGATCAAAAACTCAACGGGCATTAAGGCTTCCCCAAAGACCCTCTTAAGATGTTTGACAATAAATGATGAGGTAATAGGTACTACAAGCATTACATAGCTTCCAGAAGTTACAAAGCAAAACTACCTTGATTCTGAAATGAAACACGTTCCCCATTTACAGCCAGAAAACAGCTGTGAAAGCCACTCTTCCTTTTCCTCCAGTGCAGAGTGACAGCCTTACAGTTGTGTACCATCGCAGCAGCCTCCTTGCTCTGTGAGCCAAGATGTGAACAGGCACAGGAGAATGCACTCAGCTACTACTCATTACTTCAAAGCCATTTGCCGTCTCCTGGAAGAGGCAGTGAGCTGTAGCAGAGCATCCTTAAGCACAGTCCAGCTTGGAAGCTGCTTGCTGGGTCACAGTAAGCTTCAGTAAAATCATCTTAAACACGATTAACTGCTGCTGCTACCAAACAATTTGAATTTAGGAAGGATATGGATTCAAACATAGTGATGACAGTCTTACAGCTGAAGTTCTGGTTTGGTTCTCCATCTAAGTTTAAACTGGGTCATAAATTGAAAATCAGTGTGTAAACCATATGCATTTACACAAAAAGCACACTTACAGTGAACTGATTTTTTAAAATAACCATAGATCTTAAAGCCTACAGCTGGATATTTTTCTATTTGTTTGATATTTTTGTATAGAAAAGACATATGATATAAATACTAAAGGAGCAAATGAAACAAAAAAAGTGGAGTCAAGAGTGCCGAGGAATACAAAAATATTGATGTAAATATTTTGCATGATTTTTTATATAACTAATGTCAATTAATTTCAGGAAAACATGGCAAACAATTTGCAGAAGCCTGAGGTACTTTCTCACTAGTTGGTAAAGTAATATCCTCAATTTCTGTTAGGATTATATATTTCTACTTATTATTGCAGTGATACAAACATACATACCACAAATGTCTTTAGTTGTCTTGTATACACGTAGTTACTGTGACTGACAGTCTTTGACTTAAAACTTATGGTGACAGCATGTTGCTATATGTTATTTATTTAAAGAAACCACACATCCATTGATTAATATACTCACCAAAAAATCCAGATGTCATAACCCGAAAAGTGCGCTCCAGTTTTAATGTTTCACTCATCAAAACCTGTCCAGAAAGTGATTTATGGCTACTGTTACGCTCAGGAGAAACTTACTTTTAAATGTGTAAATCAGATCAGAAGTCTAAAGGTAAGTTAGGGGGGAAAAAAGCATCTGAGGTACACATTTGTATATAAGTTTTATAAACTAAATTCAAAATATTCAAAATATTATAATACAGTCCAAAAATAATACAATACACTTTACCCCTTTAAACACATAACCTCTTAATAACAATGGAATTAATGCACCATAATCTAAGGGGATACAATTCACATGCAAAAGATTTGAGAAGAACATATGAATACATTTATTTGACTTGCACATATTAGAATCCTACATTTTTAGTTAAAGCTACAATTTTCTGTTTAGCCCTTTGGTAATAGTAGCCTAAACACTGGAGATCTTCTACAGCCTCATTTTTTCTGGGGTTTTGATTTCTGTTCTTCCATTATAGCTACATAAGACAAAAGATGAAGAAGAATTAGACAAGAGTACTGTAGGTCTAGTTCTGATTTCCTCCATACTGGTATTACAGAATTAATGTGATTTCATAGTGATATGTTTCCAATGACTACTCCTGAATTCATGTCTGAATTTAATCAAATAAAATAAATCTCTTTGGTAGAAAGCACTTAGAATACATGGACCAAAGTCATGCTGACAGTTTAAAATGGAATGGCAAAATAATTTGCCAGCATTTCACACAGAAGAAAAGATACCTACAACACAAGCTGGAACACCTGGACACATGGTTTTGGGATATGCACAGATGGCCTGCTGTAAATCTACAGCATCAGAAATATCTTAGACTTGTTATGCGCACACGGATCAGTTGCAGAGCACATGCACAGGAGGCATGACATGTCCTGGATGTGTCTAAGTCACTCCATAAGCAGGGAAAGGCTGATCTGCCTATTTGTCCGCAAATAACCCAACTGGAGAGGCTGCTGCTCTGCTTATTGATCAGGATTGCAGATTATCCCAGGAAATGGCAGGGTAGTAGATAACTTGCTGTAATTTACTGGCACACTGTTAAACACAGTTGGTTTAAAGAAAAGAAGTTGGATTCTATTTGTTGCTCCCTGAATTAGTGATAACTGGTCAAGGTAATGCATATTAGTGAGCTCTAGATTAAAATTAAACTTAATTCATATCAAACTCCTTATAGAAGCCAGATTGGTTAACAAAAACATCGATTTTAGTGATTGAAAAACAAAGGAAAACTACCATAAAGCTACAGACAGAAGACAGACCAAGATATAATAGAGGCAGATTTAGTTGTACAAAATTAGGAAAAATGTAAGGACAGGAAAAATGTTGAGAGGCCGACAATAAATTATGAAAATTATCCAGCTCTGCACCTGACTTTCAAAATAACTATTTGACACATAAATAAACAGAAGTACTAGAGGATGAAATAACATGTGATACTGAGGGACTAAATATGAGAGTAGTACAAAACCACCTGAAAATTGAAATTAAAAAATTAGTAAGTAAAGAAGGCATGGGAATGAGAAACTTTTGGGGAGGCACAACACACTTCCTAATCCTTTTATTTTAAATATTAATATTATGTCACTCTAAGCATATTTGGATCATAGTGGACTTCTCTCCAAGGACTTAACTCACAGTTTTTAAAGCTAACTGCTGCACGTATTCTAATGACTTTGATGTTGTTAGGCTCTTAAATATTTAAGCATTAAATATGCTTTCATCTCTAACTTTTAAATTGCACATTTCACATAGTTAAGAACACTGACATCATATTCAGCTCACAAAAGTGCCCAAGTCTTCCCTGTCCTCTTTACTTCATTTCTTCCCCCGATAGAAAGTCTTATCAGAGGAGTGGCAACTCTCAGAAATGAAGCAATAAAATCAGGTCAATTTCAAATTTTCTATAATAGCCTTAAATGTGCTGCAAAATGTCTGAATTTCTGTCTTTATCAGGAAATATCTTATACAGAGAATTTTTCTGTAACATATTTGAAATGGTAAAAATGGCAATTCTGGAAAAATATCAGATGTTTTAAATAATCAGATACAAAAAAGAAAGAAATGCTGAAGCACTGAAAAAAAAAGAGTAAGATGCAAGAAAAGAAAATCAAAATCTGACAAAATCCATTTGCTTTGGTTAGTTTAGATTAACTTCTGTAGAAAAAAAAACACCACCAAGAAAGCAAATAAATCATAAGATAATGTTAGAAGCAAAATCAGTGTGATAATCAGATGTGTCTCATTTCAATTTGCTTCAGCTCCTCCCTTCTATGTACAAGACACCGGACAGTATCATTATTGAAAAAGGTTCCTCTGGCATTATCTACAAATAAACTAACATTGATTCTTGTGCTTTTTTTTTTAATGGACATGTAACACCAGAAGAGTTACTGAAACAAGAAAAAATACAATGGTTAATACAAGTAATTCCAGATTAACAGTTAAAGCATAGGGTTAATTAAGAAAGACTTTTAATCACCTTTGATGCTACATGACAATGTAAAAAAGATAAGCACAATAAACTTGAAGGACTCTGCCAGAGCACGTTAAATTTAGTTTCTCATTCACTCATCTGTATTTATTATGAAGCTTCAACTAAAGTGTAACAACCTAATTTGCTTTAGAAACAAAAAGGTATTAAATTTTAAAGTTTAAGCAGAAAGCAATTAACTTCTGACAGCAATTTAAACAACTTTTTCAACTTCCTTCCCCACCCAGAAAAAAAAATGTTAGGCATTTTTCTCTTGCACTTATTTATCTCAGTCCCACTTGAATTTTGGGGTTTTTTAGATAAAAAAACTAGGATGAAATAACACGTGTGTGTTGGAGTGTGAGTTTACTTCAGTGATATTAATTCTTTTTACTAAAGAACACTGTGCTTGAAACTGTTGACAACTGTTCTGCATCTCAGTGTTCTATAAACTTTGTTTCTTATTACTGGGAAATTAACACATTTTTATCATTGCACACTTACGTGTGAATTTTAGCCTGATTATAAAGCTATAACAAAATTCAAAAAGACTTTCTGAGTTCATCATACTTAATTTATCTCTTCCTCATTTCACAGTTTACAGAAAAACATGTCATATAACTTTCTTCTCTATTATTCAATTTTATATAAACATTTTACTTACACAAATGGAGTCTTTTAATCCATCTAACTGGGAAATGCATTCACTTGTTTGAATAATCCAGGTCCCACATTTAAATCAGGTATATTGCATGCCTGGTTTTGCCTGTGCATATCCCTCTCACTCCTGAGGGACACCTGCACAGTGAAGAACAGACAGATCTTGTTGCTCCCTGATAAGGTCACCGAGGCTTAGCTATAATATAGCCTTGCTTAATCCTCATTGGTTTTGCCTACTGAGCACAAGGCTGTTTCCTTGACAACACAGCTGCAGTTGCCACAGCATCCAGAGCCACATGTGATGTCCAGGTTTAGGGTATGGCCCAGCTGAAAATCTATTATTCAATGCTATTTTCTATAAGTCATTTTAGGCTAAAAATAAAATTGGTGAAAATCTTCCTTACATAGTATTTATTCTGTTAATATTAAACCCTTTGCTATTACTTACTTAAAAAAAGATTTCCTCTATGGGATGGACACTTCTGAAACTCAGGAGCTATGACAGTTCTTGTCTTGGTGAGCTCACAGTCCAAGGGTATTCTTTATTCAAGGCATGTTATTTGCATGGGGTATGCAAGTAAGAATTAATCATCACCTTGTGATGATAAAAAGGCAGATAGAATTAGTAAATACATTAAAAAATGCAGTAATAATCTGGAAAGTGGAAATATGACTAACAACATCACAAACAGGGAGACAATTTTACAGGGAGACTGGCATACATTATACCCAGGGAACTAGTTCTCAAGTTGAGAACCATGCAAGACATGCAAAGCCTAGCCTATTTTTTAAGCCTCACCTCATAACTTAACGAAGGCAGTCAACTGTCTGTCCTGTTGATGCTAATAAGAGATTTGTCATTGAGCAGTATCACTACAATGACTTGGTATTAAAATCACTTATGGACTTTGCCTGTTGAAATGGCTAAAGCATTAGGAAAAGTGACCTAGAGAAGTTTCTTTCTGGTGTTTTATTGTCACTGAATTAGAGGTTATCTGATTTATAAATGTTCACAGTGTGTTTATCAGTTACATGACACAGTAACCTTGCCTAACCTGTCGTTTTGCTTAATTAACTCCACATGTTCCTGGAGCTCTTACACATGACACAAATTCATCCAGACTTGAGTATTTTCTGGAAATTTCAGGTATGGATTCAAACTGCTAGATGTGTATGTATGTAACTGCTGAAAACCATTTTGTCTATCCCAAGGGAAGTGGATACTGGCCAATACAAAGATTTCAGAAAGAGAAGTATGGTTAGATCCTCGAGTCAGAAGTTGAAGGCAGATACACTGAGAGCAGAAGTAAAGTGCAGAATTTCAACATTACTGACAATTAAGCATTCAAATAACTGCTGGAGGGCTGTGTGGAATATTCCATGAATTCTGGATGATTTTCAAGGTTACACATTCTACTTTAAAGAACAATAAATGCATGGAAATTCTACAGCCCTGTACTACACAGATGATAGCATTATAATCTGTAACTCATTACCAGGGAAAAGAAGTATTCAGAATAAATTAATATACAGTAATCTGTTACACTAGCAATTTTAAAGATGCACATAGTCTTGAGTTTCATAGGAACAGAGCAGACTTGCCCAAGAACTATACGCGAAAGGTTCCAGTGACCAGCTAATTATATGTGCTTTGCTTCTGTGAAACACAAGAACACAAAAATCTGGCTGAGTTTTGGTTTGACCTTAGCAAGACATGAAACTTGGTACTCAGAGGTTACAGATGTACTCATAACTTAACTGTGCCCAGTACCACTCTCTGGCACTAACTGCCCTAGAACAGAACAAAGTAATTAGACTCTATTATCTTCCAAAACAGATTGTCTGCAAGCAAACTGCCAACTGGGAATGACCCACAGCCTGTACAAACTTTCAAGCTTTGGAAATGTTTAGCAATGTTCTGTCCTCCCTTATACAAATAATAAAATACAGTTTTGGCATCTGACTTCCAGTGACAGGCAAAATTCTCTGGCACTGTGTAACTTACTAACATTCACATAACCAAGGAGTTGAGACCTCATGTGGCAGAAACCATCTGACCTCAGAGCTTGGGAAGTTCTTGTGATCCTGCATTTGACTGTCAATGAAGCAATGTCTTATCACTGTGAATGGCAGGACCAACCAACTTCTAGAACTATTATGAAAACCAGCCTCTTCCAAGCATTAGAAATAACAATAATAGTGAACTATGGTGCAAAATTTAAACCCAGAAATGCATGATTTCTGCAAGTAGAAACCAGAAATTCTCCAATATTTCATAAGCTATATGTCAAATTAGTGCTTTAAATCATGACTGAATCATATCTAATAAAACAAACTGAGAATTTGAAATTAGCCTGGAATGTGAAGATTTAACATGATTTTTTTTTCTCTGAGGAGGAGAAGCATTACTGCTACTTGAAATCAGTAGAGCTACGGAGCCTCTGATATTTGTCCTAAAACTATTTCAGAATGAGTTTGAACTGAGGGTCAGCAAAAAGTACGTGAGAGTGTGTGACAGCTGATCTGTAAAGCTATTTGTTCTACCTGAAAATATACAGCTGGGAATAATAAATGAAATATATCACATCAGGAAAAATGTGGAAAGGTAGAAAGATAACAGTTAATGTCTGACAAGTCATAGTGATACAATACTATCTGATAAACTAAGATGCTGCAGGCTGTAATTTACAATGTTCTACCAGTTTCACTTAATACATTTCGGATCTTCTCTGGGTACATGATATGTTCCAAATAGTTAGATTTAGACATTTGGATTAAAATTCCAGTTTCACAGAAATCAAGAGCAAAACTACAATGAAGACTAGATTTGGATATAGACAGGTCGGAAAAAATGAAGCAATGAATACAGTGATCAGTATTGTAGTCTACAATCTCAGCAAAACCTTCATCTAAACATTACGAACTTTGTGCAGCTAGCAGAGCAAAACTGGCAGTAAGAAGACGTGGGGTATAAAGGGATTACTGAGTGTTTACACAAATTCCTATCAAATGGGAAAGATAACATGAGAGAAAGAAAAGAAAAATAGCATTTGAAAATTTATTAAGTGGGCTATAATGGCTGGCATAGTAAGGGAGGCAGGGAGACACAGAGGGAGCACTGGGGGTCCAAAGTGAAAGGTTTAGGAACAGGTTTAAAGGTGGATATAGAAAGGAGATGGTGACAAACTACACCCTGCAGCACTGTTTTAGATAAATACACATGGAACAAGGCTACATTTTTCAAACTTAAGAAAAAGGATTTTACAATAATTAAGATAAACGGTGAATCAAGAAAACAAACATATCAGTTCTGTAACTGAATAAGCAAGTGCTATTTTAGAAACAGTCTTCAGTAAGTATAGGGAAAAAAACCTCTACAGTATAGCCAGCCAGAGAATTACTTGTCCTACATCAAAGTTATGCAGTACTGCAATGTATAGAATAGATCCTATATAAAATGACTTTATTGGTTTAAATTTATTCAAACAATGATGACAGTAACTTTGTGTTAGCAGACTCTATATCTGACATCAACTATCATTCCACATCATTCCATTCTAACATGAAAACAAAAAGCCATTAAAAATCTTCACTTGTGTGCTAATTTGACAGAAATGCACTATGTGCCTACATGAGTTCTAATTCAACCTGCACACGGCAAATTCAGTACTAATGATGGTGGAAAAAGAAACAGCTGAAGGTGGCACCCAGGCTCCAGTACCGCGTGACAGGTGGATTATCAGGAACAAGGAAGAAATAGGAGAGGGAGATAAGTCCGGAGAAACAGGAACAGTTTTGTTTTGTCCCCTGTTGAACTGGAACTTTATACTAGATGTTCGCGGAGAGGTGTCTGAGTGATTTTAGTTTAGATGAAGCAAAACTGAAGTAAGCAACACAGGTGACCAAGAATACATAACCCCACTCATACAATGGTTTTCCTATTTAATTATTATCGGCCCTGTATGTTAGGGAGTGTTCTAAATGCCTAGAACTTAAAAATGGTCACAACAGGATTGAGTGTGTATAGGGAAGAACCACGGGTAAGGCCAACAAGGCAGATACCATGGTGGGAATCTGTTATAGACCGCCCAAGCAGGATGAAGAGGCAGATAACATATTCTGTAGGCAGATAGGAGAAGCCTCAAGATTGCTAGGTCTTGTTCTTGTGGGGGACTTCAGCTTACCAGGTGTCTGCTGGAGATATAACACAGCTGAGAGGGAAGTCTAGGAGGTTCCTGGAGTGTGTTAAGGAAGATGTCCTGACAGGTGTTGAGCGAGCCAACTAGAGAAGGCACCCCAGCTCGACCTGTTGTTTGCGAACAGAGAAGGACTTGCAGGCGATGTAACAGTCAGAGGCCATTTTGGGCATAGTGATCATGAAATGACAGATTTTCAATTTTCAGAAAAGCGAGGAAGGGGTTAGCAGAACTGCTACCTTGGACTTCCAGAGGGCAAACTTAGGTTTATTCAGGAACCTGTTTGACAAGGTCCCTTGGGAGGCAGTCCTGAAGAGCAAAGGACTCCAGGAAGGTTGGCAGTTCTTCAAGAAGGAAGTCTTAAAGGTACAGGAGCAGGCTACCCCATGTGCCAAAAAATGAGCCACTGGGGAAGAAGGTCAGCCTGGCTGCAACTCAGGCTAAAAAGGAGAGTTTATGGTCTTTGGAAGAAAGCACAGGCAACTCAGGAGGACTACAAAGATGTTGTGAGTCTATGTAGAGAGAAATTTAGAAGGGTCAAAGCCCAGCTATAACATTATCTGGCTTCTGCTGTTAGGGACAATAAAAAATGTTTCTATAAATACATTAGCAAAAAAAGCAGAATCTCCATCCTTCACTGGATGTGGGGGAACACATCGTGACCAAGGATGAGGAAAAAGCTAGGGTACTTAATGCCTTCTTTGCCTCAGTCTTTAGTAGTAGGATCACTTGTTCCCTGAGTACCCAGCCCCCTAAGCTGGATGACAGGGAGGAGAATAAGGCCCCCATATTCCAAGAGGAATTGCTAAGTGACCTGCTAAACCACTTTGACACATGCAAGTCTATGGGGCCAGATGGGATCCACCCAAGGGTACTGGGGGAGCTGGCAGAAGTGCTCACCAAGCCCCTTTCCATCATTTATCAGCAGTCCTGGCTAATCATGGAGGTCCTAGTTGACTGGAGGCTAGCAAATGTGACACCCATCTATAGGGAGGGCTGGAAGGATGACCCAGGGAACTACAGGCCTGTCAGTCAAATCTCGTTGCTGGGGAATGTTATGGAACAGATCATTTTTAGTGCTATCAAACAGCACATATAGGACAATCAGGTGATCTGGCCCAGTCAGTATGGGTTTATGAAAGGCAGGTCCTGCTTGACTAACCTGATCTCCTTCTGTGATAAGATGACCTGCTTGGTGCATGAGGGAAAGACTGTGGATGTTGTTTACATGGACTTTAATAACACTTTTGACACTGTTTCCCACAGCATTTTCTTGGAGAAATTGGTTGCTCATGGCTTGGATGGGCACACGCTTCGCTGGGTAAAATACTGGCTGGATGGCTGGGTCCAAAGAGTTGTGGTGAATGGAGTTAAATCCAGTCGGCTGCCAGTCACAAGTGGTGTTCCCCAGGGCTTGATATCGCGACCAGTTCTGTTTAATATCTTTATCTACGACCTGGATGAGGGGATCAAGTGCGCCCTCAGTAAGTTTTGCAGGGTCTTACACTTGGGTCACAACAACCTCCTGCAGCACTACAGGCTTGGGGAAGAGTGGCTGGAAAGATGCCTGGTAGAAAAGGACCTGGGGGTGTTGGTCAACAGCCAGCTGAATATGGGCAAGCAGCATGCCCAGGTGGCCAAGAAGGCCAACAGCACCCCCACTCGTATCAGAAACAGTGATTATTCCCCTGTACTCGGCACGGGTGAGGCTGCACATTGAATACTGTGTTCAATTTTGGGCCACTCAATACAAGAGGGACATTGAGGTGCTGGAGCAAGAAGGGCAATGAAGCTGGTGAGGTCCTGTGATGAGCAGCTGAGAGAACTGGGGCTCTTGAGTCTGGAGGAAAGGAGGCTGAGGGGAGACCGTTTCACTCTCTACAACTACCTGAAAGGAGGTTGTAGCAAGGTGGGGGTTGGTCTCTTCTCCCAAGTAACAAATGATAGGACAAGAGGAAATGGCCTGAAGTTGCACCAGGGGAGGTTTATGATGGGTATGAGGAAAAATGTTTTCACAGAAAGAGTGAAGCGCTGAAACATCCTGCCCAGGGAAATGATGGAGTCACTATCCCTGGAGGTATTTAAAAGATGTGTAGGTGTGGTGCTTAGGGACATGGTTTAGTAGTGGTTTTGGCAGTGTTAGGTCTACCATTGGACTCAACGATCTTAAAGGTCCCTTCCAATCTAGACAACTCCATGCTTCTAGGATTCTATGAACCTTAGTTAAATTTAAGTTTGTTTTTTTTTCCTTTCAAATGTCTCAAGTGTGCAAGCTTACATGACAGAAAAGATCAGGTCAGCTCAATTATGAACACAAGCACCCCTGACAGTGACCTTCCGCTTTCAAGAACAGTGGAACTGAAATTGAAAAGAAAATTATGTAGGGTCTGATGGTTTTGGAGGGGCATATTTTGTGATTGGTTTTGCTTTGTTTTTATTTTAAACACCTAACATACAATCGAAAGTGTTCTCCACCTATCCAGCCCACGTTTGTCAATCTCTGAGAAGTGAGAAAAACTATAAATTCTATTGCTTTCAAAAGAAAACATAGAATGTATAATCTGACTTATTTTCCTACAGACTACATATTAAATAATTAACTAATAAAGAAAATTGGGACCTTCAGAAGAATGCAGTACAAAAGACTATCAATTTTCTAAGATACTAAGATAGTACACTAAGTAAGATATAGTAGGTCTAGTAAAATAACCACAGTTAATCAAATTAAGAGCATTTGGGGAAGACTGTGTTTTGTCTCATGTTTCATAAGTTAGAAAAATTCTAAAACCAAAATTTTCTGTACAATTATGAAATTTTATTTTGAAGAATTTTTGAAGAATATTTTGAAGAATTTTTGAAGAATATTGCCTAAGCAAAACTATTAATAATTAATTATTTGCTTATTTCAATTCTGAGAAAGCTAGTATTTACACACAAAAATTTGCATATTGCAGACAGAAGTCAGTGAAGACAGACTAAGTGGCTTTTAGAAAGTGAGGGATTGTTTAAAGTATTGCTATAAAGAGTGTTTGTTCTGTAAAGACTATGAGCACCTTGCAATATCAATACTCTCTGAAATAATTGTTATAATATATTTGCAAATTTTAAAAATAGTGCTAATACACAACCAAGCCATTAATTAGCCATTTCAAACCTTAATGATGCAGAAGCAGAAATCTCATCCAGGAGTGAGACTTTTATAAGAAATGTAGATGTTATTACACAAAAATATACCTACAGGAAAGCCCCAGAGTTAATTATTAGAAAATTTGAAACAGATGACAACTGGAAACACAGTTGTGTTTGCATCATGTATTTTACATCCATACCAGATAAAAAAAAAATCTATAGTTAGGAAAGCATCTTAATTTTCATAACTACCTTAACAAACATCAGGGGAAAAACACGGATAGTAATAACTACAAATGCTTAAAAAAGAATAATGACTAAGGTGACAAATCTAATTTTTTTTTTTTTTAAAAGGAATGACTAGTGAATAAATAACAAAGATTTCAAGTTCACTCATTTTGGAGGCTAGCCTATATTGGTCAAGTTAAAAGCAAAATCAAAGCAAAGTGTATATAAGGCTTTCTGCAACAGAAGAAGGAATAATAAAGAGGAAAAGGCACTAATTAACAGAAAAATATACAAGCATACTCAAGGTAAATTCATGTTTAACAACAAGATTCTTATGTGGTGGTTCATGTTTACACCCATTCTAGAAGAACCCCAAATCCCCAAATTCTTACAATAATATTCATCTAAGAATGATGATATAAATGATGTTAAAATATATTTATACTAATTTCAATGTATGTAAAAATGCTAAAAACTAAGTTACAAATAAAAGAACGTGTTGATCACAATTGCTATCTTATTACAGCCTGGACCTCAAGTGAATGGCTTTCCTAGCACATGTGGTGGTAGTACTCTTCTTGCCAGCTAACTGAAGGAGTCATTACAGCTATGAACACATCTTTTAAATATGAGCTACTAAGGATTACCAATTCATTTCCCTCATTTTGTCTTTAAACAATTTAATTACATCCTCTCTACTGCAGAGTGAACTCTACCATGTAGGTCGCCAAGAAATTCCTCTGAAAATTCTGTTACCTATTTCCTCAAGTTACTCTGAATGTAAATTCATCAGATTGTAACAGATCAATTGAAAGATGCTGCTAATCTGAATGTAAATTCATCAGATTGTAACAGATCAGTTGAAAGGTGCTGCTAATCTACTTGCAGGGCAGATTCTCTGCTAATACTGGTTTAACATGGACACTGAACTGAAACTGACAGTCATTTCTGATTCACATAGAGAATTAAATGTTTCTTTTCTCCTAAGACCTCTCTATTTGTTATTTCCCTAAATTACCTCTATCTTATATCTCGGTATTTGCTTTCTTTTCTGTGAGATCACTTCTTTTGCTAGATCCACTAGCGAACAGAATGCCTTCCAGATAATTGGGACTTAAACACTGAAATCATAATTCAACAGCTTCAAAATAATTAAATTATTTAAAACACAATCAAGCACATAACAAGATGATAAAACTGCAGCAAATAACATGATATACTTGTTTAACAGGTATAGGTATTAAATGCTCAAAACATTGTAAACACATTAAGTTACAGTGTAAAAAGCGTAAGTAACAATAAGCAGTCTTACATTAATTGTGAAAGTATTACAAATCTAATTAAGAGTTTTAGCTGGAAAAGTAATGAAGTAAGGTTTCCTTCTGTAATTTTTTTTTTAAATTCTATGCTAAACTAACTTCAATTGTAAAATAAAATTTAAATTTTCATCATGATTGGAAAACAGTAAATTTTCATCATTCACCAAGTTAAAAAATAGATATAAAATTATTAAATGTCTTACATCATGTCATATAGTCAGCAGCTTGGGCAGGAGAAGGACTTCACACTTCTTGTTTCAAAAACTCTATGGATTCTTTCAGCCTCCAGTATCTGGGAGTTAAGCACAGGTTAAAAAGGGAGCAGTAATACAGTAGTAAAATCAGAGAGGAAATTTTTCATTTCGTAAATGGATGTAGCTTTCAGCATTACAGAATGTATTTTTAAATGTGATGGTCATAGATTTTTCTTTTTGTCATACTTTTTGTATGTGTGTTCTTTTTGTCATACTTTTTTGTCAAGTGTGTTCAGGTAATTACCAGAAGTCTAATACCAAAATGAAACAACTCAAATTGCCAGCATCCCCATGTATCTGTTGTATAAGCTTTCAATCACTGCAGCTCCAATTTCAATTTCTGTATCATAATTATCCAGCAACATAATTACAGCAACAATGTTAAGACATGAAACTAATTTCCACTAATCTTAATTGTCTCACAGTAGTAAACCAAGTTCAAGTATTTGCTTGTCTCTATTTTCCTTGTTTATATGTTTCCTACATGAAAATATTTTTTGGATTGCAAAGTTATAAAGACACTGGATAATTTGCGCCTTTTCATTAGAAGAACTAAGTTTTAAGATGTGGCCAGGACATCATACAAGGAAACACAAACGGATATCTTTTGACCTCACCTTTCTCCCCGTAAAGTAAATCTAAAAACAGTGCTAGCAGATACTCAAACTCTTCAGGAATGGGATATGCCTTGTAAAATTTGTGAAACTTTAGCATCCTTATTGATGCAAATGTAGAAATAACAAGAAGTCTTACATAGTCTCTAAAGTGTGACAGATTAATTAATTGTCTCTGGTTTGGATGGAAATGTTTAGAAAACATTACTATCTTAGAATAATTCAACTGATTTAAAACAACATATTCTTTACACAATGAACACATTTCAATGCAATGCAGCAAATCTATTACAATTTCCTATTAAGAAATGAGAAAATTTCAATAGTATTAAATAACTTGTATCTTTTTTCTCTTTCAGAATTAATCATGCTGTTAAACCACAATAAAATTCCATGCCAGAAAATTTATTCTTATAGCAATTTATGTGCTGTTAACTTAAAATACGAATAGGTTATCTTGAGGTTATGAGTTAAGTGGTTTCTAATGTTTGGAAAGACCAGGAGTATAGGTCATATGTATCAACCAGTTCTCTTTACCGGACTGTGTACTATTACCTGAACACACTCAAAGAATCATTAGCCATAACAAAGGGACCTCAAGGATCACTTGTTCCAGCCTTTCTTGGAAAAAGCATAGTCTAGACAAGATGGCCCAGCACCTTGTCCAGCTGAATCTTAAACTTGTCCAATGTTGGGGAACCCACCACTTCCCTGGAGAGATTATTCCAATGGTTTATTGTGCTTATTAGGAAAATTTTTCCTCTTCTATCCAATTGGAATCTCCCCTGGGGTAACTTGTAACCATTACCCCTTCTCTTTTCCATGGGACTACTTGCAAAAAGGAAAAGTCCATCTTCTCTGTAGCACCCTTTAAATACGGGGACATGGTGATAAGATCTCCCTTAAGCCTTTTTTCTTAAGGCTGAACAAGCCCAATTCCCTCAGGCTTTTCTCATAGTGCAGGCTTCCCAGTCCTCTGATCATCTTGGTGGCCCTTCTCTGGAACCTCTTCAGCCTGTCCACATCTTTTTTGTATAACAGGGACCAAAACTGAAGACAGTATTCCATGCATGGCCTGACAAGTGCTCAGTAGAGTGGGATGATGACTTTTTTATCTCTGCCGGTGATATCCTTGTTGATACAACCCAGCATCCTGTTGGCTTGCTTTGCCAGCAGCAGCAGCACACTGTTCGTTCATACCAGGAGCCTCAGGTCCCTTTCCACAGATCTGCTCCCCGGCCAGGTATATCCTAGCCTGTGCTGCACTCCTGAGTTGTTTTCCCAGGTGCAAGACCCTACACTGGTCCTCGTTGAACTTCATAAGGTTCTTGTTAGCCCATTCTTCCAGCCTATCCATCTTCCCGCAGGGTGTCCCTCTCTTCTGAAGTGTCTGCTTCCCCACTCAGTTCGTCATAAGCAAACTTTGTCAGGGTTCACTTTATCCCATCCTGCAGATATGTTTTTTTTTCTTTTGTAATTATAGAAATGTTAAGCAAAAATAGCTAGATAGCTAGTACCTTGATAATTATTTGATAACTGCTGAATATGAGTTAGCTGGTCAGAAGCTTTTATATTAGTTAAAATTGGAAATAAGATAGATCACCAAGAATGAAAAATACCTATTTTAGATTATAGCCTGTTCATTTTCCAGACTCTGGTGAACAAGCATATTAACAGAGCACCACTTCATACTGTCCAGCTTTTCAACATGCAGTGGCTGCTGATACAACTCAGTGGTCATTCACTTCCATACACGAACCAACAACCAACAATTTTGTACCTAGTTTTTTGTATATTTGTATTTTCCTGTTTATTATTGCCTTCTACATTCATAATTTCTATGTTATTTCTCTTTCAGATTTTAAAAAAATTCAAAGTTTTCATTATTAAATTACAGTCATAGTTCAATGATCTTAAATGATATAAAAGACCTTCTAATGAAAAATACAAGCCCATGTGATTATTTTTTAAATACCAAACCACTATTTTTTTTTTTATTTTGCTGAGTGTCTAGCAACTGGATTTTTTGCAATCTTGCTGTTGTTACTGTCTGTAAAATTCCAGTAGTGATAGGGTCAGAAAGACTGGAGCTAATGTATCTTCCAACAGTGCATTTGTTTCCTACTTCAGTCTTCTGTATATTATTAGATAGAACAGATCACCCTTCCCTAAGCAGAGGGATAAAAATATTTACAACTGGTTAGCAGTCATCTCATCTACAAAATGTTGGGTAGGCCTAAAGGCAAGACACACAGGGACCATGTATATAATGTAATAAGAAATTACAGTATTCTAAACATGAGGAAAAAATTAAATTTTAAAGATATTTAGGAAAAAGAACATCTTATTACTCCCATAATTTAATCACAATAGGCATCATAAGGAAATACATTATTTTCATGATCACTTTGCCTAATCTGTTCCACTTCAGCCTCCACAGCCAACACAAGTATGTTTCTTACCCCCTTTCCTGTGTTGTTCTTCCCCATTTGTTGTTGTTTACATGCTTTCACTCTGTCTAGCAAACCCTAGCTTCTCCATCCTTCCAACTTCTATCAGTGCTGCAAGTCTCTCAAACCAAGTGACTGTCTATTATTCTCTGGCTTCCTTGTCACGGGGATTATTTTACTGGAATTAGCACTAACTATCTTGGAGGGATGGGAAACGTTAACAGAAAAGGATATAATAATGGAAAACCCCAAAGAAGAAGAAAGAAAGGAACAAGCTCTTTCCCAGATCCCTTCTTTGTGAAGGATACAAAATAGTGCATTTGCCATTCCTGTTTGCTGCAAAAAGTATTTTACAATTTGTAATATCAACTGGCTAGAACACCTCTTGGGGCTGCTGTTCCCCTGGGAAAGAAAACTTTGATTCAATCTGCTTCAAGATCGACCATGCTCGTCAAGCTATGTAATTCTGGCAGCTACCAGCCAATGATGACCTACCTGCTGTGTAATTCACCCACAAACTCGCACTATTTGGTTTACCTATTGTGAAATATTTATGAATGCAAATCATACTATCTACAAAGACAAAGCTGAACAGCTTTTCTCATTCCTAACTCAAAGACAGTATAAGCTTAAGCAACCCAGAATTCAATGGACAATAAATAATCAAAGATTTTCCGATTACATGGGGAAAAATTTTGGTTACTCTGGCTAGTGCAGAAAACCCTTGCTGCATCTCAATATCCAGTTGCCAATATGGCTGAAGTACCTTCCCTTTTTTTTAACCATACCACAATATCATCAATCCTCTGGCTAAATGATACAGAGATTTGAGGCATATCCAGCCAACCATACTTCATACCAATTGTGCTTTCCATATTTATGATACCGGCTTTCAAACAACTCTGTTTGCTAATTTGGTAGGTGAATGTCTTATCTGTGTTTGTGCCCAACAACAACAAAAGTTTAAGCAATTTTACTGACTTGCAGTTTGGTCCCTAGTAACTTTTTCACAATAAAGGCAAATATTATCATAAAATTCCATTAAAATCTTGTTTTCTCACTCAAGCTTCCTTTTTAGCTGCCTCTGCTTGGGCCCATATTTATAGTAAATTTCCTAAGCTCTTAAAAGTTGATGTTGAATAGTCTCAATAAACATTCTTGCAAAATATTGTCCAGATTGTATCTATCAGCAACTGGTTAGAGAAGTTTCAATTGTACTCAACTTCATTTAACTCATTTGTTGCAATGTTTTTAAGAACGTTGCTTGCAAATTATATGTGTTGTTTTGATTTAGATGTTACAATTAATTTTCACCATGTTGAGCCAAGGCAGACAAGCCAAATGGGTTACTGCAAAAAGTAATGAAAAGAGTAATGTCATTGATGAGGTTAGACGAAAAGCTGCACTAGATCAACAAAGAGCTCTGGAAAAATTAAGCCAGCTGCAAGGTAAGATACAAAATACAGCCAAGACAAGCTAAGTTGAAAAATACTTTGTAGAGATGCACAGAAGCTTAATCCTTTCAAGTGGCAGACTGACAGAGCTGATGGAAAAGGTGCAGCTGTTTCATAAGCAAACCTATAATTAAATGCAATTAAGGATTTAAACTAATATGAATCAGTTCTAATATTAGCTGCCACAAAACTTTAGCCTAATTAATATCTGAAGAGCAATTGGCATTATCTACAGATCACTACTGATATGATTAGCATATCAATATTTTGTACTAAAATTGCTGGAGAGGATTAGTTAAATAATACAGTTGCTCAGTGTTCCCTTTTTGGTTCCATTGTTACTCCAAGTAGAGTTAAAAAAGACAAAAAAGAAGTGGCTTACAAAAACCAAAAGGAAGGAGTTGAATTTAGGAGAAAAGCTATGATTACACAAAATAAACTGTATGTGTTTTATAGAATGTGCATCATATATACCAAAGGCATTGTTGGTTTTACACACACCTATTCAGGCTTTCATTGTTTATAAAATAACTCTTTCTTGGTATATTCAGTTCATCATCTAGATGATACTCCACAATGCTTTCTAAGTCTCCAGAGGCAGCTGCTCAAGACATAGTGTACCCATATTTTAATACATCTCTTTAAAATCCAGATCACATATTTCAGGGATCAAGATTGTCATCATGATGCTTTCCTATTTTCAAGTTTGTTTTTAATTTCACTATTGCAAAGAAAACTTCTTCAGCTCACTGAATCTCAGCTGATTCCAAGAACAAATTCTGACTCATCACATAGAGTGAACAGTTTGAAGTACAGCAGCAAAACTCCTTTTACTGTTCTATATTCACACACTCAGACCTGGCTATTGATGCTGTCTATATATATCAGTCATAAAAAAGCCAGTCTTAATCCTGACCTGAATTTGCACTTAACTCTCATAACAGGCCACCAAGCGCTCTATAAAGAAAAAACCACTCAAAGCCATATAGACCTGACCTAGAGTATCAACATCACCATCTTGTTTGCTCATATGGATAAGGAGTGAAGTGAGCCAATATGACTTCCTTTTATTGACTTGTATTTCTGTATCAAATTATTTATCTTTATGTTCTGGGACTGCATGTCTTTGTAAGTCTAACAGGAATATTACTTGCAATTATTGGGGGATTGTGGGTGGACATGGAGAGCAGGAAATACACACTTTGCTTAGTATGTAAGAAGTACTGATTCTGTCTTTCAGGCTCATAAGAGGGTAACCCAATAGTCTTATAGGCATACTACTCCTTATGAATTTAGAAAAGGCTCATTTTTATTGCTGTGTTTGCAGCAAGGTCTCCCTTGATTTCAAAATCATGTACCTGTCTTCAGAAAAAAAAAAACAACAAAACACAAACAAACAAAAGACCAAATCAACAGACAGCATCAATTATTATAAAGTTGACATCATCTCTTTGAGCAGGTTACTGTTCCTCATACACAGTTAAATTACACAGTAGCAAGTAATTTATCATACCAGCTTACTAACTTATGTTAAAATATTTAAAAGACAGTAAAGGACATTATTTCTTTCCTTATAAAAATAAGTGTTACTTAAAAAACAAAGTTGGAAAATAAAGAGACTCTTATGCCAGTTCAAAATGAGTTTTCTCTCTCCAATATTACAGTTCTTTCCTCTTTTGATAATGACTACTGTTAAAGTGAAGATACAGATTTTCTCCCAGGGCAAGAAAAAATTATTGCAAGTTGCATCGTGTCAATCCAATTTTAATTTTTTCAAATGTATTTTTTGAAGTATGTCTTTCTTATATGCTAAGCAAAAGTCATTAAATAAGGCAGTAATGACAAATATTTTCTAACAGCTCTTGGGTATAGACTCATAAAGAAATAGCTTCATATAGAAGGAGTAATATTACATACCTATATACATGAGTTATGTATGTTCCCATACATATATATACACAGACATGCAAAACAGATATATTTACTAAATTTTATTCTGAAATATAAGAAAAAAAAATATACGTATTCTATCAACATTTAAAAAAACCTCAGCACAATGCAAATACACATTTGTTGTTACAATCATATCACCTGCTTCCAAAATTTAAAGCTATGTGTGCCAAAAAGGAAACATCATAGAAAAAAAAAAAAAAAACCACACAAAGAATACCTAAAATCAAGTCCATTTATAATAACATTTAAAAAATCAGAAAATTAAGGTATATACAATACTCAATTTAACATCAAAAGTACAAGTCATATGTTAAATAATTAAAAAATCCTCTTGCAGACTGAATGATCTGCAATCAAAGTGAGAAACAGGTAATATACAAGGAAGGACAGGAGACCATTAGACTGGTAATTTATCTGATAGTTTAATTTCTTATAAGAAAACATCTTCCAGATTAATGTCAAATTATAGAATATTGTTTCAGAAGACTGTAACACCAGATCCACTTTCAATGCTGTAAGCCGATTTAATACCAAATATTCAGAAGACATGCCCAAGTTAAGAAAAATCTGGCATTCACTGTACCTAGCAGAAAGGACAAAGAATTTTGCTGAAACCATAAAGAGCACATTACAGTAAAAGTAAAGAAAAGGTGGTCGGGCAACATTAAGACCAGAAACGCTGCACAGTTTAGGCAGCAACAAATATGGTCTACATCTGCTAGTTTAAACTGTACTGATTTACAGAGATTGTCCCTCAGTTAAATCATAGACTACACCATATTTTTGTAGGGACAATAAAAGCAAGTGAATACTCAGTTTCCAGCAGTGGATGGACACTGAGAATTAGTCCTAAGTTATATTAACTGAAGAGCTGCCACAAATAAAACCTGTTTAAAGTCAAATGCTAAACTAAGAAAATAAAAAAGATTCCAATTGAGAAAGTATGTTTTCAGTCTTCACCTCATACATTTTCTCAGGCATCATCATCTTGTATGTTTAATACTATCATAAATGAATACCTAAGTCATGGCAATAAATAGTAATTACAATAATGGCAATAACTATACATTACAATGTATAATTTTCTAATCCATTTAAACATATACTCTGCCTACACAAGTCATCAAAGCACCACACCTGTCACAAATGAGATCTAGTATATTGCTCATAATGTCAAGTCAGACTTGTTCTTAATGATTTAGCAGGCTGGCATTCTGTTACAAGGACTAGTGTTATATGAATTTATTTTAAAGATAAACATAAAATGGATCTACCATAAAGTGGAATAAATAACAAACAAGTCCTCAAAACAGAAAAAACAAAACAAAACTTCATACTATGCCTAGTTTGAAATTGTAAAACAAAAATACTAAATTGTGTAAGAACTGAAATAAAACTGTTCACGTATATGAAAAAGTAAAGTGCCATGTTTACAACTTGATTGATAATAAATCTTCAAATAAAAAAATAACCAGTGGCACAGTACTTTAGTCACAATATTAAAGGAAAAGATAATCCTAAATCATTTCAGTAGATTGCATTGTATCTCCACAAAGGACCTGCAAGTCAATGTGCGGAAGGAAAACTATGATATAGTTGCAATCATAGAAACATGGTGTGATGACTCACACAACTGGAGTGTTGCAATAGATGCTGATAAACTCTTCAGAAGGGACAGCTAATTGTATGAGGTTTCCACAAGGCCATGTGCCAGGTCCTACACTTGGGTCACAACAACCTCCTGCATCACTACAGGCTTGGGGAAGAGTGGCTGGAAAGCTGCCTGGTGGAAAAGGACCTGGGGGTGTTGGTCAACAGCCAGCTGAATATGGGCAAGCAGCATGCCCAGGTGGCCAAGAAGGCCAACAGCACCCCCACTCGTATCAGAAACAGTGATTATTCCCCTGTACTCGGCACGGGTGAGGCTGCACATTGAATACTGTGTTCAGTTTTGGGCCACTCAATACAGGAGGGACATTGAGGTGCTGGAGCAAGAAGGGCAATGAAGCTGGTGAAGGCCCAAGAGCACAAGTCTTACGAGGAGCGGCTGAGGGAACTGGGGCTGTTGAGCCTAGAGGAAAGGAGGCTGAGGCAAAACCATTTCACTCTCCACAACTACCCGAAAGGAGGTTGTAGTGAGGTGGGGGTCGGTCTCCTCTCCCAAGTAACAAGCTAGAGGACAAGAAGAAACAGCCTCAAGTTGCACCACGTGAAGTTTAGGATGGACTTTATTAGAAATAATGTCTTCACAGAAAGGGTTGTCAAGCATTGGAACAGGCTAACCAGGAAATTGGTGGAGTCACCATCCCTGGAGGTATTTAAAAGACAGGTAGATGTGGTTCTTAGGCACATGGTTTAGTGGTGGTTTTGGCAGTGTTAGGTCTACAGTTGGCCTCGATGATATTAAAGGTCTTTTCCAACCTAAATGATTCTAAGAAATTACTATATACCTGTTCTGGCTAGGAGCTAGAGCAGTATGTACAGATGTCTTACTGGCACACAAAAAACAGCCAAGTTAACCATCTACATCTATGTGAATAAAACGTAAACTGAGTCATCTTTTAATCAAAAATTACTCATAATCAAATCCATTCTGACATTTTCAGATCACCAAACTTTTAAGGACTGAGCAAAGAAACATACCAACATTTGCCAGCTGAACAAATAACCCCCCCTTTCTTTGCTTCTCTTTTCTCTCTCAAAACACCTACTTTTCCTATTACTTATGAATGGGTTCTGAACTTAAAAGCCTTTCCTGCATCTGTTTTGTTTTTTTAATGTACTGATTTGTTTTTTCTACGGCTTCACACTTAAGATTCTAGTCAAAATGGTGATTTATTTTCTTTTCCAGAAATAATTAACCAGAACCTCTCATGCTTACTTTTTGCATAATCAAGTTTACTAGTCATTGCTTGCTTTCTTTGGGAAAGTGGCATTCTTATTCTATGCAGCATGTCCTATCCAGAAAAACTGCTTTTACAAGAATTGCTTCAGTAATGGTTATGTAATCTCTATCCAGAACCCGATTATTAATGATTTTACCTTACTGCTTTACATACTTGTTAGCTTTAAGGTGTTGAAGGATTTCCAGGCTTTCAATGTTCTAGCAATACAGCATGCACATGCTTCGTTCTACATAATGACAGTGACAGTGAAAGTGTTTATCATATATCAGTAATTTATGAGAACACTGTGATAAATCCAGGTTCAGTAAACCGTTTGCTAGCAAATTTCTGTTTATGTTAACAAAATATGTTAGGAAAAAATGTGGTTAACTGTTATTTACTGTGATATTCATGCCTTTTTAAAATTTAAATTATATCTTCCTCAGTAATGACAATACTTTTCTGACAATACAGAAAATTGCCTATGATAAAGACATTTTAGGGCCTTAATCTTAACTTCTTTGATCACAGGGTTAAATCTTACACATATTTTTTCTATGTAAATATGTTATTTTATTCTGATTGCCATAAATAAGCAGATTCTTAAAGAGCTGATGACAGAACTTGCTGGACCTCATAATGCTAGGGAAGAACTATTTCCCCTAAACTCACACATTCTCTTTCTTTTGTGGAGGTATCCTAGCTATTTAGATTAGGAGTTTTACCTACATTGCCAAGACCTGATGTAAAACTCATTATAGAATGAAAACTTTGTGGGAAGTGAATGAGTTTTACAGACTGGTTAAAATGTAGAATTTCAGGGCTTCTAGTATTTCTGAAATATGAAACAAATATGAAAATAAATGGAATCATACTGTACTGAGTAAAGCAGAAAAAAATCCTCTCTTCAGTGAAGAAATAGGAAAACATAGAAAGAAGAGGAGTAGCAGAAAGAACTGTGAAGGACAATGAGCAGGTCTTACATAGGAGAAAAGAAAAATTTGTAGAATTAAATATAGTATGCTTTCTGAGCACTCATGAACTCACACAAACAGATGTATATAAAAGTTATAGTAATATCAGTTGAATAAGGAGGAGGAATTAAGGAACACACCAGAACGCAGAGGTTGGAGAAATATTAGTAAGAGTCAGCTAGGGTCTGAAATGGAACTTCTCACAAAGTTCTCATAAAGTAAGAAGTGGGGGGTTGAATTATTTTTATTTTCAGGAATTTTGTCATTTCAAAAAACAGGGTTTGAAGTGCTACTTCATTTTCTTTCCAAGCGCTATTCTATTGAATTACAATTACAGCATTAAGAATGTAAACAGAATATCTACATGGAATACATACTACATCTGAATATCTAGAATGTTAGGATAAATAAGGTTTGCAAGAGGAATATCACGACATAGTATCTACAGTTCTCATAAGAAGTTCTTGAAACATACTAGGACAATGCATGCAAAATAAGTTAAATAATTTAGAATTTTGCTATGTTTCAATTCTCCCTTTTTACACTTTAACTCGGAACATGACCTTAGAAACTGAGACATAGGTCTTTCAACTACATGAAACTAGCACAGAGACAATTCTGCGACATGACACCAGTAATGTAGGTTCAGCATAACACTGCAATAAAGAAGGTAGCAGTAACTTTCTCATCAGGACAACTGTTAAGCAGCATGCCTTGTAATGGGATTAATTTCTGAAAAAGTCAAAGATGGATCACCATTAGAAGTCATAAATTACTAAATGGTATGCCTAAAAGTTATGGCCAGTATACTTAAACTACCTCCCCAGGCTGTTATGTGGTGAGTGAGTAGGTGAACTTTGAACAGACACACAGAATTCTACGAGAATTTCTGCTAAGTACTATCATAGCCTCTTACTTATCTACCACATGTATTTTACTGATTATGACTGAAAACACATTTGGATTCCAACCAAAATGCTCTCCAAAGTGTTTTTTTCTTTAAGTAACATTCACACCACCAAGCAGCTCTTGATAAGGCAAACTGTAAATACAAACTCTTTATACATTTTTTACATCTCCATTATTTAATAATTATATAAATTATGTTTCTGTTATTTGTCCTGAGTATCTTGTAGTCTATCACCTTGCGAAACATGCATTTTTTTTCTGCTTGTTAAATGTCCATATTACAGACTTGTCTCATAAACCATGCCTGAGCCACACCTGCATAACTCTGAACACTGCAAGGTATCCTCCCTGAAAAAGAATGATCAACAATTAAGTCCTCTTCACTAGTGAAGATATCTTCATTATAAAAAAATATAAGCTGTAAAATAAATATGGTTCATTGTATTTTAGGACAAGAGGAAATGGCCTCAAGTTTCACCAGGAGAGGTTCAGATTGGATATTAGGAAAAATTTTTACACTGAAAGGGTTATTAAGCATTGGAATGGGCTGCCCTGGGAAGTGGTTGCGGCACCATCCCTGGAGGTTTTCAAAAGTTGGGTTGACATAGTGCTTAGAGACATAGTTTAGTAATGTGGCTTGGGGTTTTTTGTATGGTTTTCCTTTGGTTTTTTATCAGAGTTAGGTTGATGGTTGTACTAGATGATCTCAAAGGTCCCTTCCAACCTAGACAATTCTATGATTCTATGATTCTGTGATTCAGCTCAAAGATGAAGGGAAAAGAGTAGCCATATTTAAAAGTCTCTGTTGTGTAACACAGACATAGATTATAATAAATCACAAAGCTGAGCAAAAGAAAAAGCGAGCCAGAGGTATCTATAAAAAACTGCTACTAACTCTCTTTGCACAAATCAGTCAAGGGATGATAAATTCAAAAGACAAATATTTTGTGATGTATTTATATAATTATTCAAATTTCAAAAATATGTCATGACGGAAGAAAATATTATCCGTTCCATCAATTAAATTTGTAATTCAGGAAAAAAAGTCATTATTTTATTTTTATTCAAATAAGTAACTTTATGAGAAAGAAAGTACATTGCAGAAGAAAGCAATTGTTATTTTTTTGTTTACTAGTGATTTGAAACACTGAACTTTTTGTTAGCAAAAGAACTTTCAAAATCATTAGATGTTTTAAACAAATATTTAAAAGCATATATACCTGTGCTTGCACACCCACATACCTATACGAAATTTTTCTTATGACTCTTACAGGTTTTTGTAAAGCTGGGTTCCATTAGCACAGATAGGATAGTGTTTGACTTCCAAAAATGTCCTTTAATTTTTCCCTTGACTTGCTTTGGGGTGGATCAAGATACATTCCCACTAGTAAAGGGGTTTCTGTGTTAACATACCAAAGCAAAGCAAACTTAATTCTTCAGTGTTGGACACAAAGGATAAGATGATCAGATCTTGAAAGAACTGAGCCAAAATTCAGCTGAATTTAAGTCTTGCATTGTCTGATTTGGTTTGCATAAATGCCTGGATCTGTAAGAAAGAAATTACAAGGTTGCAACTTCATTTATTTGCTTTTTGGTTATGTTTGCCATTCCTCTGCTTCCCATATCTGATTCATCTGTCACCATGGAACAGAAACTGTTAAAAACATTCCTTAAAAGGGACTGTTGGACAGAATTTCCCAAGGCAGCTAATCACAGGAAGCAGTTGCATAATTCCAGAAATAGAATTAGGTTCCATGTATCATATTATGCTGCAAATTATTAAATTGTATTTGTATGGCCTATACATATAAATGAGATTAATTTGATGCTGTATAAGCAGTAATGTCTGTCAGGTATGCTTATTTCTTATTTCAAATTTAAGTTATTTTTCTGTACTTCACCTGGCCCATTCAAGTAATACCATGCATTAATCTGTGTGTGTGTTGGGGGTGGGAGGTGGGGCGAAAGTGGGAGGGAATCAAGCTAAAGGATAGAATTTGTTTGATTTAAAATACTTAATAAACAGTATGCTGCACTTGCCTTTTATAGGCTTGTGCCTTTTGCTATTCCAAATATGATGAAACCAAAAGCGTATACCCAGATCTTAGAAAGGCACTTTTCTCTAAATGGAGGATAAGGACTACTCTGTCTCTGTAAAATTCTTCTGATGTGTGCAAACTCTATGGATTATGTGTCTGCAGCCGGTATAAGCTTTAGTGAAAGAATTTTCTTCTGCCATCCATTGGTAAACTGACCAAAAGATAGAATACATCAGCTTCATTTCCATATTTTATTATCTACCAAGCAGGAGAATTTTTGTCACAGAAAATGTTATAATTTTTATTTTTAAAATGGAAATAAATAAGAATTTATTAAATTGCTATGAGCAACAAGAATTCTATTCAAGGTTATACTACACCTTCAAATCTTCCACTGAATGTAATTTCAGAAAAGACATTATACCAGTGCCTTACTATTACTTGTACTGTATAAGAACACATTCAACATCAGTAAGTACCCACTCTTGTAACTGCAGTTGAAATAGCTGTTTTGAATGGTGCAGCCTGAGCATCTGTATTTGGTCTTGTAAAAGAGAAAGAACAGTATAGTGAGAGGTAAAACAAGAGAAAGAGCAGAATAAGCTTTACTGTTAGAAGTCATGTGAGAATAGTGAGAATATGAAAGAGAAACAGTGATGTGGTGTACCACTTTACTGACACTGAAGACAGGTCTACCTGAGCACATACATGGAATAATGCTACTTCAAACTCTGTGGGGTTTTCAGAAAATGCAGTAAGAAAGTGGTGCATTCTGGATATTGTTAATGATTCTGCCTGAGAAATACCGCTACTGTGCTGCTGAAAAGGAACTTATTGATAATTATTTCTTTGGGAGCATTCATTCTGCATAAAAACCTAAACACAGCTGACAACTAGCTGATCCTAGGAGAAGGAAGTAAGTTTTGAAATCCAAGGGCAGAAAAAGATGTGCCAGACTTGGAACATGAATTGTATAAACTAAATTAGAACTTATATCATAGGTTCAGAATAAGGCACAATATATATAGGAACACAGGCATAATTATTCAACTTTGGGGATACATGATCAATGGTTTTCCAAGATACTTGGGAAAAAATACTCTGTCTAGTCTAAGGGTTTTTTTTAAAGCTGGCACATTCACCAGCTGGTTTTGTGTGTATCTGACAGTCCAATCACAATATTTCTTAGTTTTAATTTTAAATCTCATTCATACATTACCTTGGGATGGAGAAGGACACTTACCATCCCTCTGCACAAGGAGTTTCAAAACTGTAATTTGCAAAAACATTAAGCTGTCTAGATAGGCATGTGCCAAACATCCATATGCTGAACAGTTTACAAAGTACTTCTTTGAAAGCAACAGCTGAAGGGTTTTTTGGCCTACCGTTCCACACATGACTGAAATGGCCAAAACGGACAAACCCTTTTCATTGAACTTAAACAGCAATTCTAACTGTTTCTAGCATCATGCTGGAGAATGAGGAGAAAAGAGAACAATCAGAGTTGTTACAGTAAATATCTGGCATATCACATAATTCAGAATGTACATAAACTACTTCAAAACCAAAATGCGCATATGAGCCATGGTAGGAAAGAGGGATTAGGGCAATAGATGAAAATGAGAGGACACATGACCAAATGTGAATATTTGAGGAATATGAAGAAGGTAATAAATGGAAACACATGGGTAAGAATAATTCTGATTGCAGAAAAGAGTAAGAATAAATGGAGCAGAAAGAGTTGGGCAGCTGGAGAAAATCAGAAGCAGAGTAGCACACTATTTTATATTCTTACTACGCATTTGAACATAGAGCTTTCTACATTGTTATATGATTTGAAGTGATCCATCAGTAACAATCAGGCAGTCATTGCTCTACCACACAAGTTCCTTACAGTTACAATTTCTGTCATTTCTTTAAAACGCTTATTTATGCAACAACCTAAAACATGTACAGTTGGATGGCTTTTTTGCACCTTTCATTAGCGCCTGTGTTCAGCCACTCTATACGAAATTAAACTTTATTACAGGTTTTCACTTATTTTAAGGCATATTGTTTATTTCCATATAAATTTTTTGCCTCAGTCTTCACTGGCAACCTCTCTCCCCATACACCTCAAGTGGATGGAACACAACACAGGGACTGGGGGAGCAAAGTGCCTCCCATTTTAGGAGAGCATCAGGTTCATGACCACCTGAGGAACCTGAACATACAGAGATCGATGGGATCTGAGGCAGATGCATCCCAGAGTCCAGAGGGAACTGGCTAATGTAATTGCCAAGCCACTCTCCATGACATTTGAAAAGTCATGGCAGTCAGGTGAAGTCCCAGTGACTGGAAAAAGGGAAACATCGCACCCATTTTTAAAAAGGGTAGAAAGGAAGATGCTGGGAACGACAGACCTGCCAGCCTTCTCTCTGTGCCTGGGAAGATCACGGAGCAAATCCTCCCAGAAGCTACGCTAAGGCACATAGAGGACAGGGAGGTGATTTGAGACAGCCAGCAAAGCTTCATGAAGGCCAAGTTCTGCCTGACCAACCTAGTGGCTTTCTAGGATGGTGTGACTACATGAGTGGACGAGGGAAGAGCTACGGATGTTGTCTATCTAGAGTTCTGTAAGGCCTTTGACGTGGTCCCTCGCCTGCTCTCTAAATTGGAGAGAAAGATTTGATGGATGGACTGTACAGTGGATGAGGAACTGGTTGGACAGTTGTGTTGAGAGGGTAGTGGTGAACAGCTCAACGTCCAAATTGGTGATGAGCGGTGTCCCTCATGCATCCATATTGGGACCAGTATTGTTCAGTGTCTTCATCAACAACATAGACAGTGGGATCAAGTACACCCTTAGCAAGTTTGCAGGTGACAGCAGGCTGAGTGGTGCTGTTGACAGGCCTGAGGGACAGGGTGCTATTCAGAGGGACAAGTTTGAGAAGTGGGCCCATGTGAATCTCATGTGATTGAACATGGCCAAGCACTACCCGGGGCAATACCCAGGATCAATAGAGGCTGGGGGATAAAGGGATTGAGAGCAGCCCTGACAAGAAGGACTTGGGGATACTGGTGGATGGAAAGCTGGACATGAGCCAGCTGTGTGCACTTGCAGCCCAGAAGGCCAACCTTACCCTGGGCTGCATTAAAATGAGTGTGGCCAGCAAGTGAAGGGAGGTGCTTCTCCCCACCTACTGTGCTCTGGTGAGACTCTGCCAGGAGTCCTGGGTCCCTCAGCACAGGAAAGATGTGAACCTACTGAGCAGGTTCAGAGGAGGGCCACAAAAATGACCAAAGGGACGAAACAAAGCCTCTATGAGAACAGGCCTAGAGAGTAGGGGTTGTTCAGCCTGGAGAAGAGAAGGCTCTAGGGAGACCTTACAGCAGCCTTTCAGTACTTAAACAGGGCTTACAAGAAAGATGGGGACAAATTTTTTAGCAGGGCCTATTGCAATAGGTCAAGGGGTAATGGTTTGAACTAAAAAAGGGTAGATTAAGACTAGATATACCATTTTTTTCACCATGAGGGTGGTGAAACACTGGCACAGGTCACCCAGAGATGCCCTGTCCCTGGAAACATTAAAGGGCTGGTTGTTTGGGGCTCTGAGCAATCAGATCTAGAAGATCAGCAACTCCAATGTCCAAGAAGAAAAAAGACATCTATTGGAATCAGCCCTACAACAAATTTATTGTGGCATAAGACAAGAGAAATATGCAACTTGAAAGATAAATCATTACCGTAGAAAAGAAAGTCCATACATATCTTCTCCTTATAAAATTGAATTCTGTACACGAGCATTATCATGCCATGATTTATCATTAATTTATTGTCAAAAGGAGCAATTGGGCATGTTAGCCCATGGTCTATCCTTTGTGTAGCTACATCAACATCACTTTAATTTTTTTCAAACTATTTCCCTCATCAGTTTTACCCTAATTAGCTAACAACTGCTGTGGTTTAAAGAACAATTGTGAAAGCCTAATGTTCTACCAAGAATATTTCCAACATACAGTATGCTTGACCAATGTTCTCATTCAATATAATGAGAAAGAACAAGTATCCAAGGCTTTTAAGTGCTGGCATTAGCTGCAAGGATGCTAGCCAAATTCCAGATCACTTAGTTGTATTGTGCTTACTTGCATTCCCTCTGCACTCCAGAACAGACACACTATTCTTCTTTTTATACCTTAAAAATATAATTGAACAGAATTGTTAGTGCACGATAGCTGTCCCATTACTAAAAGAAAAAGCAGATGCATTTCAGTAATAGCCAAAAGGATTCTAGTTACATTGCATACATTCTTTAATAATGCTAGACAAAAGCAACAGTGAAAGAAGATAACATGATGCAAAGTTAATGAGCATTTACTGATCAATAAAGATAAAATACTAACTGATGAGGCCTTGTGAGTACTCCAAATACTATTCAAAATATATCAGGCCATTGTAGAAAAGAAATGCTTCCATAAAATGATGATCTCGCATTCTGTAACTCTCTGGAAAAGTCTGGTTTCATCAACTCGATTTGCATCTTGCAGAAACACTATGTCAGGGACTGAAATGAACTGTGCACAGCAAAAATTAACTGACTGGGGAGAACTTCCATTCATCCACACGGAGTGCATAACTATTCTGTGCATGAAAGAATGACTACAAAGAAAATGTTCACAACTGTATTATGACACAGATGTGTACATGGATAAGGGCAATTATTGGATTGACTGAAGACATCTTTTGCCAGTACGTTTTCCTGTGGTGGAGAAACAGTGAGTCAGAATTTCAAGGTTCTGTTCAAGCCACAGAACTAAGGCAATTTGTATCACCTTGATCCCCTTTGTTCCATCCCAATGGAACCTTCTTCTTGGCCAGCTATCCGTACCAGTCGCATTCCTTTATGAATCTTTATTCAATTCCAGTCTCTAACCTTCAAGTTTTTTCACCCTTTGCCTACTGCCTTTCCCAACTACTCCTAGCATCTTGCCAAAGGATTGGTCTGCATCCCAGAATTTCTACCTTTCTGATGGAAAAAATTCACAGTACAGGGGTTAAAGGAAAGAAATCAAAACCAGTAACAAAAAGGAAAATAAAGTATTACGAAGAGTTAGAGGCTCAAGAACAAGTAATCAATTCAGTGGCATCAGTGACCTCTTCAAAATAAAAATGTCCTTAATTTCCCATTCCTTTGTTTCATAACCTTGCTTAAAGCTGTATCTACGTGCCAGTCTCTATTTTTCCTGTAATTTACTGTATCCTTAAGACACGCATGCACTCATTATTCAATCAGGTTCTAAAGAGCTTTCTACTTCATTTTATTTTGCTTATGTGAATTTTCATTCTGTCAGGCATTTTGGCTCTATTTCCATCACTTACGCTCAGCTTTTACTGTTTTGATCCTTTCTGTATAAAGTGTTCCTTTGCTCTTGAAATGATTGAGAAACACTGTCTACCTTAAAGCCACAGAATCTCTTCAAGAACTTTCAACAAAAAAGCAGTAAATCTTTAAAAAAAAGATTAGTGATTCCCTAAGTATTCTTACAAATGAAACCAAACAGCATCAATATTTCCAATGTTATTCAATATTAGTCCGGGCTCTGAGCAACGTGATCTAGTTTAAGATGTCCTTGCTAATTGTAGGGGAGGTTGGACCTGATGACCTTTAAAGGCCCCTTCCAACCCAAACTATTCTATGATTCTGTCCTTATATGTCAGTGGTTCCTGACAAACACATCACACTATAGGCACTTAATTCTCATTAGAAGCTGAAAAATTAGTCAGACCTTGGCTTAAATATGGAAGTGCCATAATTGAACTAAACAGAACCATTCTGTCTTAGAACAACAAGCAAGTTACAATTCTGTGCAATATGTTACATTATCTTCTTCATTACTTGGTTACCAGGTATGGAAAACAAACAAAACTTTAGTTAGCCATAACACTGCAGTTTTTCCTTACACTGGATGCATTTCACCCTGTTTCTTCTTCATAGCATCAGAATTTTGCTGCAGTTCTCTTGCCTTAATCTTGTCCAGTAATTTACTGATATTTATTCAAGTTGAATCTACATCCTAACAATCCATTTTGCAGTGCAGAAAACAATGCACTAAGTAACAATATTTTCCTGCACACAGCGTAGCTGTAATTTTCCAGACTGCATCATACATTCTCATCAATATTTCAACACAGGTGATATACTTGTTTAAAATATAAAAAGAATCTTTAAGCAGTAACTGCAGTTCTTTAATATATATTGTACGTAGCCACATTAGCAGTGCCAAGTGTTTGTTCTACAACTATGTAAAGCAGCGGACTTTATTTACAATGGACTTTATTTACGGAACACTCACACCTTATTATTCTTCATGTAGATAATAAGAAGAGTAGAATATGCCATAGGAACAACAGTTCCTCTCCAGAGACACAACACCCCAAGCCCAAAACAGGGAAGGTGAAAGAATAAAGATAGACAGTAAATGTAACATATACTGTACATATAACACACATCTATTGGAACATGGAGCGACTGGAAGCAAGAGAGCACTTGAAACACCAGTTCAACCTGCAAGTCAGATGCCTAATGTTCTTGTTTAAAAATAAAAGAACTATTACAGCACTGAAAGCAATGAGCAGAGAACGCTGCTTGAAAATATGCAAAACAATGTACTTCCTCACATAATGAAAGGTAATACAATTCCTTTATATAAAGCCTCCTTGAACTATGGAACTCCTTACCACAGACAACATTTACACAGACTCAAAATTGTCTGCATGTATTCATGGAAGGCAAAGTTAATTGTACTAGCTTATGTGGATGCAGAAAGTCCTTCACCACAATCAATGCTGTCTGGGAGAACATTCTGTAGGCAGTTTTAGTATATGCTAACAGCTCTTAGTATGTGTATTTCCCCCAATTTCTTGCCTAGAATTTGTTATATTATTTCTGATCGTTGTCAGAGACAGATGGCATTAATATGGCTGTTGTCTTGCAGCAACACAGAAATCCAAGGTAGGAGTCAAGACAGGATTCCAGAATCATGGGGTTCTAAATGTCAATATAGACAATGGAACTGAGAGATATAGCCAGCAAACAGCTGTGAAAACATGTTTTCCTCAAGATCATGGGTTTTTTTTGTTTAGGGCTTGATGCTCTTCTGTCCTCAGTACAGACACTTATAAGGATCCACATGTGACAGGTGGAGAGTATCTGTACAGGACGTGTATAGTTGAAACTAAATTTCAAACTGGAAGTGACCGTTTGATCATGCCAAAGGGAATAAATAATGTTAAGTAAAATGAATAATCAAACTAGAGAAGGAAAAGTGGGAAAAAAAGGCTTAGCAGAAGTGGATTCTATTTAGCCTCTTTGTAACGTCCCAAGAAATAGACAAAACAAGTAAATAATAAAGAACACAACATTACAAAAAACTAGACTTAAGTATGTTTATAAACAGTTTTGGTGAGGCAGCAAAAAATTCTGGTGCAAAAAAGGAAACTCCTGAACCCATACATTCTTTAATTATTCTGTATCAGTTTAGGGCTACTACTGTCTGCATAGCTTCAATACAAATTTAACTTAAGAATTCAAGCACTTCTCCATTTGACCTCTCTTAATCTTTGTTGCATTAAGATGAAATCAACTACCCCTTGAGTTTAGAGTCTTGAACCTTTACAAGTATTTTTATTGTCCTTTTGTGATAAAAGCTTAACTTTATTGATAATAATTTTAAAAATTGAATTGTTGCCCTTTTATTCTTCACACTTACCACTATTACATCCAGGTGATTCAAAACTAATATCCACAAAAGCTCTAGGCTTGATTATGTCATAAACTCTCTTTTTGTTCTTCATACATGCAGCTCCTTTCAGGAGGGCAAAAGGAATGAAACACAAGAGAGAATCCCTGGCACTTCAATTTCTGTGCTCCACAAATTGCTGTTTGATGTCTTCTATTCCTTTCACCATTATAAATACAACCTACAGATAATTCTGTCCTCTTTCAGAGCAAGCACAGAGGAAGATACACGAAGCTTAAAATACACAGGTCTAGGTGAAAACTTCAGATGCATTCTGTAGACAAGAATTAGTGTCTAAAAGCTACATTATCCATGTCCTGTGGAAAATCAGTTTGGATCTTCCAGGACATTTACACTGGCATTTCTAGCAGAGAAGTAAGAAATTAACAAAACACAGAATAAATAACCATATTATCTAAAAAAGCTACATGTTTTCAGCAAGAGAAGAATCAGGGAAACAGTTACCTTACTTGTTGTCTGCAAGAATTTTCCTTTAAACACTCCCTGGACGCAGCTTTCACAGTGTAGAACATAGACATCTTTCCAAGTTCTTAAATTCAGGGAAAGAATGAATTACAAATTGATTACTACATTATTCCATCACTGCTCAGAATTCTGTAAGAAAGCTACACTAATTTATTAAGAGGTAAGCCATCTTAGATGAAACAGCAAACCAGTACTAAATTTAAATATGAAATTCCACATCTCACAATTCTAGCTTATTTGACTACGAATTTTTTATGTCCTTCTCAGCAGACAGAACAATCAATGTTATTTTTAAACAAAATTAGCTTGCATATGATAATGAACTTGAAGGAATATGTTCCATTAAAAAATTCTTAAAAGATATAGGAAGTACCAGCTTTTCAAATTAAGAGGCAATATGGAAATAAGTTCTAAACTTCATATAAATCACTCTGGTTTGCATTTTTAAAATCAACATAAATTTCTGTTAATGACAGCAGCATTTAACTACATATAAATACATATACATGGATTTCTGGAGCTGAGGAAAAAATCCCATGATGAAGCTAGAATAGATTTCTTTGCATTCTGACATATCAGAAAGAGATGCTAATGGTAGATACCCCCACTGCAAACATTACTGTAAAAAAAAATAATTTTTTCTTCCCCTAAACGCTGGATGTTTTTATAAATTAACATATACACAAAATTTTTGTTGTTTAAAAGGATATGAGTATTAATTTAAACATTTGCCCTGAAAGTACTTCCCCTCTCTTGAAGTTTCCTGTTGCTTGAATCATTCATGTGCCACAAATTCTACAATGACATTCTGAAAACATAAAAGAGTTACAAACTTACTCTTCTAAGACCCAGTAATTTATTTTGATTTAAAGCATACCCTTGGTAAAAGCAGAGAGATTTGTATCAGAAGACTTAGAATAGAATCCATAATATTCCAAGTTCTTTATGACTTCAACTGTTAATCACTGTTATTTTTGAAAACTATATTTAGTTTGTTGTCTGCCTGTCATTAACTAGATCCTCTTGTTCCTCTCTTCTCGATTAAATAATCCTGTAGGATTCTGTATTGCACTGAAAGGTACTTGAAAACTTAATTAAATCAACTCTAGATCTTTTGCAGAGAAACAGCCAGTTTAAATTACCACGGCTTATACTGTATTTTCCAGATGTAGTTTTCTTCTCTTACGGTCTACATTTTTGTCACACCCTGTTCAAAACAGGGGCACCAAAACTACCCGCGATATTTCGGTGGGCTTCTAAAACAAAGATGACCTAATACAAACAACGGCAGAGCAGAAAAACCCTGTCAGCGAGGCTTGTTTCCAACCAAGCCCGGGTGCCCAGCCTGGCTCCCCGCCGCGCCCGTGGGGTGCAGCCGCAGGGGCACACGAACGCTCCCGGGACCTCCAACGCTGCTGCCGAAAAGCATCCCCGTCAACGTGCAGCGCACATTTAAACCGGCACAGCTTCTTTTCCAGCACTTTTTTTCTCTCCCTCCCCCTGTCACACGGTGCCAACAGAGTAACTTCTGCCATTATGTTGACTGGCTTGCGAAAACCGCACACATTAAACTTTCCTTTTTTTTTTTTTCCTCGTTTTTCCTGCCCGATTGTTTTTTCAGCCGGGCACGAGAGCCAGTTCAGCGAGGAGCAGCCGAAGGTTGGGGCGGAATGGGGAAGTGGTGATTTAAACACTTCATGACACAAGCAGCTAGACAGGCGGCCACGCAGCCAGGAGGGGGGCGGCTGGGGCGGGCAGGCAGCGCGGCTGAGAAGGCAGGCGCCGCGCCGCTGACTGATCTCCCGGAAAACAGCAGAGGATCACCCAACGCTGAACGACAGCCGGCTACCGACCACCTGTGACTGGCAGGACGCCAATGCTCCGCCATCCCCCCCCTCCTCCCGAAGCCCCCGGGACGCCCGGCGAGGGACGCTCGCTCCGCCAGGCCCG
>JAHREE010000378.1:1569914-1610522 GCA_033628505.1 Tringa tobata
AGGCGGGCGTGAGGGGCCGCCGCCGCCGCCCGTCATGTCGGAGATCTTGTGCGAGTGGCTGAACGAGGAGGTGAAGCTCTCCCGGAGGGTGGGTAAGTGGAGGGATGCCCGCTGCGCTGTGAGGGGTCGGGAGGCGGCTGGCTGAGGGGTCGGGAGGCGGCTGGCTTGCCCGCCAGCGCAGGGGGCTGCCGCAGCTTCGGGCCTCCGTCCCGCCGAGGGATGCGGGGTGTTCCCCGGGACCCGGCTCCCGCGGATCTGCCCCCCGCTTCCTCCCGCCCAGATACCTCCTCGGGTACATTTTCAATCTTCATGGGCAAGACAGTGATTTGGCGAGTTGAAGTTAATTTTCCTCAAGGCGCAAGTGCTCCCAGGAGACATGAGGAGCTCAAGCTTCACCTGCTAATAAGGACTCCAGAGGAAAAATATATTTTAATATGTTCGCAAAGCAGTGCTTTGTTTTGAATGGCAGGTGTTGTGCTGGCTTTGGAGAAGCATTTGTTCTGCAAGGCGGGAGCAACTCTCCATGGATGAGAAGCACGTTAGACCTAGCTCTGTTTTCTTTTGAATTTTTTTGCAAAAATTTAGTAATTATCATTATAGACATTGCTACGAGCTTAATGACAATTATGACAATGTTTACTTATTAACACTGAAAGTAAGAATTAAATTACTACCTAAAGCTTATGTTGCTAAATATCTACACTGAAAGCAGATTTATTTGTGACTTGGAAACTAGTTACTGAAAGATCAATCTCCTAAAATTCCTCTGAATTATTTAATAAAGTTAGGACTTAATTTTGTTATAAAAATAATAACAAGTTGTATTAAGATAAATGTATACAATCTTTTAATTATCTTAATTTATTTTTTTAAACAAACAACCAAATCCCAAACTTAGTTCCAGCATCATTTTCAGAAGAATTTTCCACTGGCTACCTCCTAGGAGAACTTCTGTACAAATATGGTCTTCAGGATGACTTTAATCAATTTTCACAGAGCAGGTTAGTACTATGGATAATGTGTCTCTTAGAGAAATTAGACAAAATATTTATTTTTCAGTTAGGATTTGCTAATGCATAGTGGAAAAGACATCACAAACTTACCTAGATTTGACATATTTATCAGTAAATCAAAAGCTACTTGTATTTTACACACGAAGGAGAACAAGTTGACCATGAGCCAGCCATGTGCTCTTGCAGCAAAGAGGACCACATTAAGAAGATATGGCACTGCTGAGACCATATCTGGAGTGCTGTACCCTGTTTGGGACTCCCCAGTGCAAGAACACAGATGTATTGAAGCAGGTCCAGAGAAAGGCCCTGACAAGCATTTTTCTAGGAATATATGGCATATAAGATGGAGAAAAAACTGTGTGTGGTGTTCTTTACTACAGTAATCCAGAACTTTGTAAAGATAATTTGATATTTTCACTTTTCATCATTATTTACTTTTGAAATAATTGCTGACATTGATATTTTGAGAACTGTCGAGAATTGAGGCAATGTTTTCTCAGCTCCAAGGTATTTTTTCTGCACATTAAATTAATTATAGAATCATAGAATGGTTAGGGTTGGAAGGGACCTCAAGGATCATCGAGTTCCAACCCCCCTGCCATGGGCAGGGACACCTCCCACTACAGCAGGTTGCTCAAGGCCCCATCCAGCCTGGCCTTGAACACTTCCAGGGATGGGGCATCTACAACTTCCCTGGGCAACCTCTTCCAGTGTCTCACCACCCTCATAGTAAAAAATTTCTTCCTTATATCCAATCTGAATCTTTTTTCTTCCAATTTTAAACCGTTTCCCCTTGTCCTATCACTGCACTTCCTGTCAAAGAGTCCTTCTCCAGTTCCTCTATAGGCTCCCTTCAGGTATTGAAAGGCTGCTATAAGGTCTCCCCAGAGCCTTCTCTTCTCCAGGCTGAACAATCCCAGCTCTCTCAGCCTGTCTTCATAGGAGAGGTGCTCCATTCCTCTGATCATCTTCGTGGCCTTCCGCTGCACCTGTTCCAGACGGTCCATGTCCTTTCTGTGTTGAGGACTCCAAAGCTGGACACAGTACTCCAGGTGGGGTCTCACAAGTGCAGAGTAGAGGGGCAGAACCACCTCCCGAGACCTGCTGGCCACACTTCTCCTGATGCAGCCCAGGACATGGTTGGCTCTCTGGGCCACATTATTACTGTGTAACAGTCGTTGTATGGCCTCGGAATTCTGCAAGAACCTGTATCTATATCTACAAAGTAATACCTTCAAAATTTGGCGTGTGCTATTACAGAAAAGCATATTATTCATGGATCATTCAATAAGCTGATGTCACTTTAGTATTTAGCACAGCCCAAGGCAAGACCATACCTGTTGGGGTGGTGGTGAGAGAAATGTAGATTCCTTTTTTAAGATAGGCAGTGGTAATGTAGAAGGCACTAACAAAAGAATGTAGGGTCCATGACTAACTAGTCAAGGTCTACTTAACCATATTAGCTGCTTATGTTGCATAGTTTTTGGACTTACAAATAAGGGTGTAAGAATTGGGAAAGTGATACTACTTTTTAAAAAGGAGTACTACTGGAAATTTTTTTCCAGTTTGGCTGTCCATATTTGAAAAATACCGTACTGTAGTTTTCCCTGAACTCTTACAATAATCTTGAAATCAGATTTACAACATTTTTTTATTATGATGCAAGGTTAAGAAATTCCATTTTGTTGGATTACAGAATAAAAACTTAACAGGTGATATCACCACAGCTTCTCAATGCATGTGAAGTGATTTCTGACAATATGACTCACCTTTACCTTAACTTAATGGCAGTAAAATGTTCAGTAGTTGTAAGCTGCAGTTATATGTAATTGTGTACAAAATAAGATATGGGCTATAATAGTGAGAATAATGAGCTCCTGGACTATTTCATCTAGGAATAAGGTGAATACTGTGTTATCAGAAGGTCTTTATAAAACTGGAATTATTTGTAGAATTATGCTGTAGCTTGGCTGACCCCAAAAGCTTGTCGGTTCATGTGAAGGAACTCAAGTGATAGAGCAGTATAGAAATCATGCTAATCTGACTCAGGTTCAAGTTAAGTGGATTTGTTGGATGAAATTTGATGTGTTGTGATACACTGATAATTTATTGTTATTAGGCTTTGGCCTGTATAACTATTGATCTTGAGTGCTTCCACAGGAGAATCTACCTATCAAAAGAAATATTAATCAGCAATCCACTATTTCAGTTTTGAATGTAAATTGCTCACTGAGACCATAGTCTTTGTTTTCAACACTACTCCAACCCATGTGTCCGTTTATTTTTATTGGAGAAGAAATATGACAAAGTGTTGTGAGGGTTAATAGATTATGTAGACTTTTTTTATAATTTCCATATTTTGGCTGGTTAGATATCACGTGGATCGATACAGTTAATATAGAAACTTTATTCTGACTCTCCGTACTTTCTGTGGATGGTGTATGATTAGCTGCAATTAGGGGTTAACTTCTACTGTCAGATACACTTTGTGTGTGCACGTATCGAGATTTATAAAACCCAATGTGTTCTCTACTTTTTCCAAAAGTTTTGCTTAGTAGACCAATGCAGTTACTGCAGTATAAAACTGCAGTATAAAATATATATACTGCAGTATAAAACCCAAGCAAAAATGTGTGTCACATTACTTTAAGGAAGTCCTCTGGGGTTTTATTACCTTCCTTAGTATAAGATAAATGTCACAACCGTGCTTATTGAAGCAAGTTGGAATTGTAAATAAGTTTGTTGTTATTGTTGTTATAATTGTTATATTTGTTGTTTTAATCATACAGGGTTGCAAATGCAAAACTTAACAATTTTTTTCGCCTGGAGCCTACACTTCACCTCCTTGGTGTACAGTTTAATGAGAATGTGGCCCAAGACATCATGACAGGACAGCATGGGGCTGCAACAAAGCTTTTATATGAATTGTATATTGCTTTGGAAAAAAAGAGAAAGACAAAGCTCACTGGAGTAGCTATGGAAGCAATGAGACCTGTAGCAACTGCAAAGCTTAAGTCTATTGAAAGTGCTTTGTATCGAGAGGTAACTATGCCTATTTTGTACAAATACATAGGAAAAAAGTCAGCATATTTACATGTACCTCTCAAGCATGTTGCACGCTTCCCCTCCCCACTTTTTTAAATCTCCTATTCCAAACCCCAAAAGAAGGAATACTTTGCTATGGCTTATATATACACGGTGGGATTACACAGTTTATGTGTGACTCATGAGGGTATTGTTTATCTGTGTTTTGTGTTCCTATGTTTTGGCTCATTTTCTGTTACCTGCTCTGGTTTTGAGCTTTCTCCAGGCTTAAAATACGTATAGCAGCAAAGGCTAGTAGTTGTTCAGCAGCTGCCATTTTATTAATTTGATGAGTACAGATTGCAGAATGCAGTGCAGCATAGGTGTCAACTTACACTTATTTTCCCTCTAGGAAACATATTTATAACTGTATTGAGCTTTGTGCCACAGTGGTTTGGTTCCTCCTGTAGCTCATCTCTCCATATATTTATACTACACTCCAGCCTGCAATAAACAGATGCTCAATAGTATAAAGAGGGGGGAAAAAAAAAAAAGGGAAAGAAAATGTCTAAGAGGAAGTCAGTGTTGATATAGTAGGTTCTGTTAAAGGTGTTCTTGACTTCAGCAGTAACATTAGGCATGTGCATGAATCAAATTCAGATGTGTGAGATTTCACATCTTTTTTTCTGGCACACTTCCTAAAAAATAGTCTATAAGCAGAAAGTTCACTGAAGAGTGTAAGGGTAGTATCAAACAGTCGAAACATCCCTTCACCTATAAAGGGATAGCTTAAAGAAGATAAAGCAAGTGAGAGTAGCTCCTGTTAACAGGTAGGTTCAGAATGGCATTTGAATCATAGAATAGGTGACATTAGAAAGGGACTCTGGGAGGGCACTTAATCCACCCGCCCTGCTCTAAGCAAAGTGAACTAGGGCAGGTTGCTCAGGACCTTGTGCAGTTGGGTTTTGAATATCTCAGACGATGGAGACTTCACAACCTGTCTGGGCAAACTGTTTATCACCCTTTCAGTAACTTTTTTTTCTTATGTTTAAGTTGAATTTTCTGTATTTCAGTTTGAATAGAATAGAACAGTTCCAGTTTGAAGAGACCTACAACTACATCTAGTCCAACAGCCTGACCCCTTTAGAGATGACCAAAACTTAAAGCATGTCCAAATGACTCTGAAACACTGACAGGCTTGGGGCATTGTCCACCCCTCTAGGAAGCCTGTTCCAGTGTTTGACCACCCTCTTGGTAAAGAAATGAGTCCTAATGCCCTATCTAAACCTTCCTGGTGAGTTGTCGCATTCCCTGCCACTGGATGCCAGGGAAGAGAGCTCAGCACCCACCTCTCTGTGTCCCCTCTTCGGGAAGGTGTAGAGAGCAATGAGGTCACCCTCAGCCTCCTTTTCTCCAAACTAAAAAAAATCTGGCATTATTCAAGTTCAAATTTGTATGTAATTTTCAATGGAGCTAGTCTTGTTTTTCTGAAAAATATTCAACCATGTTTAGATGTTGTTTTGTGTACATTAACACAGGAAAACACAGTTTGAAATTACTATTGAAAAATTATCATATTTAAATATATTTTCTACTGTTTCTGACTCTTCATTGCTTGATGTTTAAACATAGCGTTTGAAAACTTTAACACCACGTCAGACTGATTTGCAACTACAGCAGATGTCCGAGCATTTTGAAATAAAATCTAAGGCAATAGAAAATAAAATAGCTCGTATACATATTGCAGAACAACAGAAAGTTCAGAAGCTCCAAGAGGAACAAAGAGCCCAAGACACTGAAAAGGTGACTACTTTCTTTTTATAGACTTCTGAAGAAGTATTTTCTCAAGGTCATGAACATAATGAGTTAGTTAAAGCCAGTGTGAATGCATATTAATTCTGTGCTACCCAGTCGTGTTTTACAAAAACAAATAAAAGGAGTATGCATGGCAATATAACACCAATTTAAAGATATAGATATGAAGCCAATATTACTGTTATAAGACCCTTAAAACCATTAATATTTAAAAATCACTTAATGTTAAATTAGAGTATTTGCATCTTGTCATGCATGGAAAATATTTATAGATTTGAAGACAAAGTATAAATTTTGCAACTGTATGTGTTTAAGATATCCTCATAAAAGGTTTTCTTAATTTGTGAAGAAAAGATGAAAAAGAAAAAAAAGAAAGAAAAGAAAAATAAATTATTCAAAAGACACAGGGAAGGGGACCAATAGTGGGTATGGCCTCAGAACACTGTGTAGTTTTGTGTAGCTGTTCTGATAAAATAAGTTATAAGTAAGTTGTAGTTATTGCCTAATGGTAGTCTCAATTTCTGTACCAGAAAACTGCTATTTTCAGTTTCTGTGCTGAATTCTGACCTAAAACAGGTACCATACTAGAGCTAAAATTTGCTACAAGCCTTTAAATGCCTGTTAAGTATTGACCGTAAACTGATTTTTCTTTACAGATGGGCTTCTATTGCACTGCAGTATTTGTTAATGCAGACGTAACATATATAGATGTACCAATTTCTGATAATGGTACTTAATATTTGAGGATAAAGATATATATTTTGTGAACATATACCAGCATATTGCTGTCAAATTATTCGGAATGTAGAATGATACTTTAATTTAAAATGCATTTTACATCTACTTCTTGATATAAAAATGGTGATTTATGACTACAGTGGCTGAGAATTTTATTAAGACAAGTTTTAACTGTGGACAAAAGATAAAGAATGTTCTGCTTTTATGGCATTTTAGTGATCCACTTAAAAAAAAAAAAAAAAAAAGAAAAGAAAGAAAAGTCTTTTTCTCAAGCCTGGAGCCTGGTAAGCTCTTATACTTTCTTCCTGGAAGATTTTTTTTCCTCATGGCTTAATTGCTTTTACTTCCTAGATATATAGGTAGTGTATTAGGGCCATATGGTATATTTTGTTTCAACTCAAGTATCTGAACACAAGATCTTGAATATTCAGCATCGCGTAGGAAGAAGGAGACAAAATGAAATAATGGCCAAGATTCAAGCAGCCATTATACAGATTCCGAAGCCAACACCAAGCCATACCATAAAAACTATTGAAGCAAAAAAAATCTTAAAGATGAAAAGAGAAGCAGAGGTAACTATCATCTACATTATTTTAATGTTAATTATATGAACTTGCATAACACATGATTTTTAGGAATATTTACACTTAAAATACTGTACTTGCACCATCCAAAAGCTGCTGATGTAACTGTTAAAAGGATATACTAGATTCAATCAGTGAAAATTAAACAAAATATTAATATGATTATGATTCTGCAGTTGTTACTCGGTAAAAATTTGGTTTGATGTAAAAGAAAGTTCTTGTTGAAAAAATACCATAGGTAGGTAGTAATTTAATTGCTGACAGTATTTTAGCTTCTAGTTTTCTGAGCAGAATATGTGAAATAAAAGCATTGTTTCCTTTTTATTTTCTTCTGCTGCTTTGTGCAGAGAAAAAAAAAACATTAATTTTTGTGTTATTTCTTCAGGATACATACAAGGAGATTAAAAAGTTTGAGAAGTCTATGGCAGGAAATTCCTCTGCAGTATACAGCCAAGTCACTGACGGGTAATATTTGGATATTAGATTGTTATGATTAGACAGGATCCTACCTCAGGTGCCTACTATCTATCTAGACAGCTACGTGAGGAAAATGTAATGGCTTGTTTGGTTTAAACTGTGATTGTCCTGTGAGCGATTGTCCCACTAGCACTGCAAATACTCCAACTCCTGCCCCCTTAGAGTGTTTTTACCTTACCGTTAGTTGTAGTAGGGGTGGCTCAAACTTCCTTCTATCCTTTTTGCTATATATGCAGCAACAAAGGACACAAAGTGCATCTCTTCGCTGTTCATTTCAGTCATTGAGTCTTTAAGGTCAGTTAGACTTGCAGGGAGGCAAGAATGTTGAGGATGTACATGCCCAGTAACACATTTCAAAGAAAATGGAGAGAAACAACCTTTCTCCTTAGACTTATCTGTATGTTGAATTTTTGTGAATAATTTTAAGTAATAGTTATTCTGTCAATTTCAGTGATAAGTATATCATGCTTAGAAGAGGTGGCATTCATGCATACTGTTGTGGATACTTATGTGTAAACAACCTGTGTTTCATAACTCTGCAAAACTGCACTCAGAGTGTATGGATATATTGAGGAGTAACCCATCTTTCTTTGATATTCTGTGACACTTCCTAATTTCCTGTTTCTTCAGAATTTGGTTTCATATTAACAAATGTACTAATTGGCAGTTGGTTCAGGTTAATGCTGGAGCCCTCCTCTGGAATTAGTTGTTCTTGTGGGGCACAAGAGCATCAAGAAGTAGTAACAGTGCTATATTTGTGCATTTGTCTAGACTTGCGTGTAACTGTACAGAGATCTGTATAAAAAAACCTCCAAGAACCATACTTCCTATAAAGTCAGTGATCTTTTTCTTTTTAATTTTTTCAATCAGTGATATACAAGAATCATTGAAAACACAGAAGTTGCAAGAAACAACTCTAGAAACTACAGCACAAACAGCAACTGAGCTGTTAAATATTTATTCAGATGATGAATATATAAGAAAAATTCAAAAACGTTTAGAGGAAGATACGTTTGCTAGAGAACAACGAGAAAAAAGACGACGAAAAATGCTAATGGAACAGTTAATAGCACATGAAGCTGAAGAGGTGAGAAAATGTATGCTGAAGTATATAACCTATGCAGAATTAGTAATCTAAAAATTTGTAATCTAAATTACTAAAAGTTAGTAATCTAAAAATCATATAAAAGAAGAGTATTTTTGGCAGGTTGAATAGGGATTGGAGGGGGCAAAGGGAGGGATATACACTTATCTCTGGAAATAACTTTTATGCCAACTGTTGTCTTTCCTTGAAAAATATGGAGGGTTGTTCATTCTTCTGTGCCACCTCTATGTCATACTTCATCATTATAAATCATAAAGGATCAAATGGAGGCAGCAGAGCTAAGATTATTAAATACCAGTTGAAGACTGATGCTTTCTAATCCCCCTGCCAAAGTTGAACTTTAAAAAATCAAAATGTATACCTGTTCTGAAGAAGATACTTATTAAAAAATAACAAACATGGCATTCCTTGGTTGAAAACCTGGATTTACAAATGTGTCATGTAAAGGTTTGAATGAATTCTGAAATGGTTGTTCTGGGTGATATGAAGAAGCAAAACACTTATTTTTCAGATCAGAGCTTTCATTTTTGTTGTGTTATGGAATAGAAGATGCGTCTCTGGAGGATGTCTGTGTTGTGTCTGAAAATGGATTTTGCAGGTTATTCCATTTGAATCCCATCAGTAAAGCACAACACTTTTTCAGATTCTTCCTCAGACACTCCTCATTCAAAAAGCAGCTCCTAAGATTACTGACTTCACAAATTTTCTCTTTTGTAATGATTGTGTCAAAACAGAACCTTTTAACTTACTGAGTTTCTATGATCTCTAGTTATCTTTTATCTTAGTATGGCACTGTGAGACCTTTGCTTAGATCATATGAGTTGAACCTGATATAGCTGAGCATGTCTCCACTGCTGTTGCATAATTATAGCAGTTTGGATCTGTGGCATGTCTGAAAAGGAAAAGTATGAAATTTATATGTGTGTATATACACACACACATATATATAAAAGCATTGACATGTAATATTTGGAGACAGTTTTGGAGTTGTTAAGAAAAAATTAGATTTGTAAAGAAATTAGATTACTTCTCAATATCTATACCAGACCTATATGAAAAACACCTGTAGGACCTTAGGCTAAGAGTCTGTCTATCTTGTCTCGGAGCTCTCATTCAAAGAGATTCTATATCATGTACTTACTGATAGGCGTAGGCCATCAAGAAGTTTTGTGACCCAGTTGTCTGAAATCACTGTAGTCCCCAGACTTGTTCTTTACCTGCTATTAGCTGTTGCAGCCCCACCACAACCCCAGCAGCCTGGACTAGTGGTCCCTATAGCCATGGCCATGAGTTGATGGCTACGTGGCCAGCAGCAGTCACTGGGACATCTGTTAGATACAGCAGTTCTAAGTCAGCAAAGCCAGCCAGTGCTGTAGAGGAAGTCAGGCAGCTTGTCCACCTATGGTTGTAGTACCAGCTTTCTCAGTTTAACATGGAGGAATTGTTGCAATGTCCTGCCAATCAGAATGGCTCCAGTGAGGTTCTAAAGCAAGGGAAAAGTAACAATAGTATTCCTAACTTCCCGGGAAGAAAAATCAGTATTGATACAGGAACAACAGAAGTCATAGACTGCAGGAATTAGCAGGAAAGACAAGTGAGTGCTTAACTGGAAGAGTAGTCTGACCAGATCAGAGAATCTATGTAGTGGTAATTTGGTTCTAAATTAGCAGAGGAAGAGGTGTCTGGTTGGAACTCAGTGAGATTTCAGAAATTAGGTGTTGCTTGACAGAGAAGTTTGAAACAAACTGAGATATTATCTTTAAAAAATAAGTAAATGTACAAAGTAGTTGAAAATTACTTTCTCCATCCATTAGACATTGAACCACAGAAGATTTGCAGACTGAAATTGTAGCTTTCATATGGACATTAGGTCAGAATTTTACCTATAGCGCATAAAACTTGAACACAGCACATGGGATCATTTAGAGTCAAATTAATTTCATCCCTTCAGAGTGCTTTCATGTGTTTTATGTCCATATGTATCAAACTCTATTAAAAGAATCATATTCAAATTCTTGAGTTCACTTCACCACACTACAGTTGGACCCTTGGAGAAAAAATACTTTACAATTATGTGACACTTCTCTATGGGGAGCACAGGATGATGCCGGTCAGATTTTCATAGGCAGGAGTTGAAAGTGTTTGACAACAACATCACTTCATCCCAATTAAGTCCTTGATCTCCACCATTTCAACAAAGTATTTGATCTAAGTACTCAACTCATTGTTTTTAAATACTCTGTTTAGTTTTTATCTCTCTGAGTTTGAAACGTTGTCAAGAAGAAATAACTCTCAGCAATAAATTGAGAAGATAAAAATGGGAGGGACAATTAATTGTTAATGCATTATTGCTTGTCAACCAAATAGATTTATGTATACTAAGCTGTAAGTTTTGGTCATAAATTTTATGAATACACAATAGAACAGAATTGTTTCATTTGTGTGTAAATTAAACAAAGAAACAAAAACGAATAGAAAAATATGATATAATAATTGCATGAACATGAAACATAAACACATTTATGTTTGACCACTGGATGCCACTGTTGTCTCAAGTAGGTAAACTAAAAAAAAAGTTAGTATTACGCTTCCTCAGTAGTAGTTTTTCAAACTATTACTAAGATGTCCCATTTATGATATTTGTGATTTCTTCAGACAATTCACAGTACTCTGTGAAAAAGTTGATGTAAAAGGTTAGGTCAAAAAATTATACTACCATGTTTATTTCGTCTCCTGTTAAGCCCAGAAGTTTCAATGCTTTTAAACCTTACGTTTTAGTACTTTGTCCTCGCCTGTTTGTATGAAAGATAGCTACCAATGCTTCATTGCCTTATCCAATAAGCACCCTTTTTGAAATTATGACCTCGGTGTTCTGAATCTTAATTTATCCATTCTGTAGCTCTGAATTTATTGTCTTTTCACATATTCTTGTTCGGTAAAAATTTACTGCTTGCTCTTCTTAGGCCTACTCAGCATGTCAAAATATTTTATCACTTAGAATATGAAAGTTCTCTACCCTTCAATTAACACAGAAAAAGTCTCTTTGAGCTGCTCAGAAGTGTTCTAAAGAAGCATCTTCCCATTTCCTTTGTAAAGAGCACATTCATCTAGATTAGGTGCTTTGATTTCTCACTGAGTCACCTGTTTGCACTATCCAGTTTATGGTTTCTACCACAAATAACCACTCTGTTAGGGTGGCTCCTTCAATTCCCTGTGAATTAAGACTGAAAGATCCTCTGGTGGAGTATTTATTGCTGTACTAATCCATGACTGAGGGTAAGCAGTTGCAGCTAAAGAAAAGAGTAAAGGATATTGACTTGTAATAGGAAGCAAAGTCTGTGCATCTTCTACTCTTCTTTGTCATTTTAATGAAATCCAAAAAAGCAATGGATAGAACTGAGGCAGCAAAGGATATCCTGTCTCCTTTTATTGTCTGGAGTTCATGAATGTAAGAGATGAATAAACAGATTAACTCTTCAGTAGGCAGTGCTACTGGAAAATTTTGTGACCTGAACTGTATCAAATGACACTGCATGAATATAAAAATATAAAGAGCATATAAAGGTGTTACTATTGCATTATTTTCCATTCAGTTGCGTGCATGACAGTATTTCAGTGTGCAGATAAATAGTGTGCAAACAGTACACTACAAATAGAGTACAAAACAATTAGACTAAAATAAGCAAAACGTTGAGAGGTTTTTATATCAATTCAGTCTTTTCAAGTCACCAGTATTTAATTGGAATGTACTTTATTCCCAGCAATTATGAAGGGAGAGGAACTTAAAAATATGGAAAGAGTTTTGTTTGAAAAATATTGGCTTCTCCCTAACATCACTATCTAAATTAATTAGAAAGTTGTTATTATTGCAATTCAAATAGCCATGTTTTGCACCGTTGTGTTAGAAATCTATTGCAGATATCCTGGTTGCATTATGTAGTGCAGACCTAGACCTCTGTAGAGTTCTTTCATAAATAGTATAATAATATGTAATAAAGTTTGATTTTTCATTTGTAGGTGAATTTAAGTCATGTGTTCTGGGCTCTCTGTCACAGGCAGATAATGGAAAATAAACCAGATTGAAAGAAAATAGAAGTACTACTTTATTTTGGGTTGGTTTTCCTACTACTCCTAACTGACTTTACCTGTTCCTCTCTTCTTGGGGAAATGAATTTGAAATCTTAAGAAAAGTTCCCGAATTTAGGTCCTTAAATTTGAATACATTTCATAGCAGTTTTGCTGCATCTGAAACAAATGTCCAGGGAATCATAATTGGCTATAAAATTCTGCTGTAGGAGTGATATTTGGCAATGGGGCTTGAAAAGCAAGCTGATGCTTTTGCTTAGAACTCAGTAGTAGTCCTGGACTGTGAAAGCAGTGAGGCAAAACTAGGTTATGTTAAGCATTAATTTTGATGCCAAGAACAGTCTAGAGAAGTGTAGTAGTGAGAAGATAACTATCATGTTTTGACAAGTACTTTGAAAAGTAATAGTCCACAGCCTTCAAATTGTCTGTGCACACCAACCGTGCTTCAAGAAATGGCTCAAAATTATTTTCTTATAGTACTGAATAGGGAATTCTAGTTATGTCCCCCTGAGAACGCTGAAACTCTTACCTAGAAATCTTGTATTTCCCTCTGTTCTGAATGCTTCCTTGTATTCCCAGTCTCCTGAATGCAGAAGGGAGAGATAATTATCTAAATCCCAAGAAAGAAGGAAAAAGTTCAAACCTGTAGAATAATAGACTGATCAAGGATCCAGCAGAGTATGGCTGAGAATGGGGGTTGGTGAAGAGCAGGAATGAGTTAATGATTTGAGGAAAGGGTATATCTTTACACACAGAAGCAATTATTTGAAATATGCTGCAGTTTCTTTGTGCACAGGAAATTTCCAAGTTAAAATTCAGTTAGTGTGAATGAATGTATTTTTTCTGAGTATCTCAATTAAGACATATTTAGAATTCACTTCTAGAGTTCCACAATTCTTATATAGTTAACAAAAGTAGTACTGATAGATAGATATACATGTTCTGGATTTATATATCGAATGAGGAGGTAAATACTGTTATATTACTCCATTCATGTTTCTCATATGAGACACTAATGAGTTGTCTCTGAAACAGTTTATAAACTGTGCTTAATACCATTTTTTTGTTATCTTTTAGGAAGCTTACCGGGAGGAGCAACTTATTTACAGACTAATGAGACAATCTCAGCAGGAGCGAAGGATTGCTGTTCAACTCATGCATGTTCGACATGAAAAAGAGGTGTTAAGACAAAACAGAATTTTCAGGGAGAAACAACTTGATGAAAGACGACTGAAAGAGTTTCAGGAATCTCTTGATAGAGAAGCGGTAAAAATTATTTGCTCCCTGAATAGCTGCATGACTGTTACAGTACCCTCCTGATATAAAATGGAACTTGTATTGTCAACTGTAAGAATTTAGGACTTTTCTAGGAACAGGGTGATTTAATGATGAATATATTCTTTTATCTATGTTCAATGTTACAACTAAGTTAATAAGGGAAAAAGCGAGCATCTTAAAGTCAAATTTTGCTCGTTTCTTCCAAACCAATTTTAACATTGTAGGAAAACATCTCAGTACACTGAGTTTAAAAGGCACAGCCTTGCAGACCCAGAATGACAAAGGACAATACATAAGATTTCAAGAATCATATTTTTCATCTCCTTTAGATGTAATCTGTTAATATCCATTTTTGACAAAAGTTGGAGGAGTTTCACTCAGGATTGCTAATTTCTATCTTGGACCTTGGAGTTGATTAATACATTAAAAGGACTCATAATCCTGTGGCAAAGTGACAAGTGCTATGCTCATAATAGGCCATAATGTGATGTTAGAAATCTTATTTTGCTCCTGCCAAAAATGATTAGCAACTCCAAATCCTCCAACACACCCGGAGTCTTATGTAATCAGCAGCTATAGCTATTGATTACAACATGCTTTCAGCCAAAAGGGAACTACTGATAATTTTCTACCATGACCAGAAATTTTTCTCAAAGATTGAACAGCATCAATAATATCAAATTATTTGCAGATCAGAATCTTGTAAGTTAAATTACTTGTCACATATTCTAAATGAGTGTTCCATTGTGGGTTTCAATGGAACTAGGCCTTTACCAATGCGTCTGCACTGTTTCTTCCTGAGGAAGAGTGAACACGTTTCCCAGCCCCCTAAGCACCGAATATGTTCTTAATCTATTTGTCATGAAAGAAGTAATATATTTATCATTTATTTCATTATATTTTAGCAGTTAGAAAGCAAACAAACTGGAATTTATAGAATGAACGCAAGTTTTGAGATTTGTCTATATGCTAATCTGCTCTGGTGAGAGTCTAGCTATTTTAATCTCCTGACTTGAATGAACCAGTTCATATTTGTTTCCAGGACTGTGCACTTCTGCCTTTAATTTTCTTTGCAATCTCAGATTTACTCTTTAAAAAAAATTCTAGGTTCTTGCAAAACAAGAAAAAATTGATTATGAAGAACAAATTATCAAAGAAAGAGAACATCATGAGAAAATTGCTGTTGAAAGAGCTCAGGCACGTTATAAAAAGCATTATTCTGTATGTTGGGAAGTGATCGACCAAATCATTGATTTGGCAACAAAAGTAGGAGAATATCGTCTCCTGACAAACAAGTGAGTATGGTAACAGTTAGGCAAAAATAGCAGTTGTTAGGCAACTCTTAGGCTTCACTATTCAGACTGGTTTAAGCATCATAACATATTACATAAATTCTCAGATATCTTACAGGACAGCTTCAATTAGTTTGTATGGGAAAATGGTTATATTACTTTCATGTGAGGATTCACTCATGTAATACAGGGTACACTAATGCTAAAGCTTTAGCATAATTTCTTGAAAACTCATCTAAGTTAAATCCTTAGGAGACCAAGACCCGCTAGTTCTACAGATTGTGAAACTACCAGTTTGCTTTTTTATGAATAAATTCCTTAGTTTAAAAGTTAAAAACTGAGTGGTGCTCATCTCATTCCAGATTGCTCCACTAACTGAACACTTCCTCAGTGTCATATAAACAGAATTAATTTTCTAAGATTTATCAACCTGCCTGAACTGTCCTAAAAGTACCAACTCAGTCCAAAATCTTCCAAGTCCTACATGCTATGATTTCATCTTTTGGCATAACCTAATTGCACGGGGTTTTTAGAAGATTCTTCAAAAGTAGTAACCTTCAAGTGCCTGTGCCCTAGGAGTATTTCCAAAACCAGAGAATGGTGCATTGTTGCTGTTTTTCTTTTATTAGTATTCAGTGATTAGACTATGGGGTAAGGCTTAGAGTATGAGAAAGTTTGTAAAAGTCTTCATTGTCTTTTAGTTTAATTGTATATTAAAATAATAAGACTGTAACCATATGAAATACATATGATTATATTTTATGGAAATTATTTAAATTTAGGCCCAGTAAGTACCTGGTAAAACATTCAGCCTAGGCACAGTTTAGTGATGATTTGATCTACACATTTAGTGATGGTTCCATTGTAAGCTAGTGTCACGTTTTCGGGTACCGGGTGGTGCACAACATGTACAGATTTTTGAAATATCTTTCCAAAGTATGCATATCAAGGTTGCATCTGCATTTACTGTCCCTATAAGTATGCTTTGTCTGTCCTTCTGTGTACTTCATTGTGCAGGATGCATACAATAGATATTGAATTATTTTTCAACAGTGCATGCAGAGTTTATTTAAAGCTATAACACTCAAATATCTACAATCATTACTAAAAAAAAAGAAAGTACAAATTGATGTAATCTTAATAAATAGTAGAAACTTTAATTTTGACCATTTGTTAAATTTAAGTTTATATTTATGTTGTTTATTTAACAGCTACAGAATTCTAATGTGACGTATGTCAGTATCCTGATTGCATTTAGCTTGCTAGTGTATGCAGTTTGTCTTGCTGTTTCATATGAATATTTTTCCTTTGTAAAAGAAAAAAATTAGTTTTATTACTCATATAATTCTAAATTAATTTTAACTCTCAGGAAAAAATTATATAGATTTTTGATGAAAGGAAGCCTTACGCCATGAAAGGGAGGAATATTTTGGAGCAGGAAAAAATAGCTACAGAAAAGCTGTTACTATAGTGTGCTGCCAGTCAAATACTGCGTGGTGACACATTTGTGAAAATACTGAAGCCTACAAGTGCCTCCAGCTGTCATATAAGTAACCAAGCACTTATAAAAAGCTGTAATAATTACAGAAAGCATTATAAACTGTATCTTGTTTAGCATATGCTTGTTTCATGACTGTGATTCTTGTAAATTGGGGTACATTGTTCTCAAATATTTAATCCCTCTCATTTTTGTTTTGGAACTCTTTTTTTTTCTTTTTTTTCTTCTGTAGAAGAATTCCATTAAAACTGATGCTTGATTGGAAGGAATTTTTTTTTACTGGAAAACCAATATATCAACAAGCTTCAATTCAACCTTTGCCAAATGAACCAAGCCAAGAACAACTTGTAGAGCTGAATAAAATGAATCTATTAGATGAAAAAGATTATGAGGAATACAAGGTACATCAAACTGATAATAAATAATGGAAGATAATACAGCTTGGTTTTCCATAATCATAAACGGTTTATAGTGTTATTTCATTTTGTTCTTTCACTTGTTTGTGATATCACATTTTGATATGCATTTTGTTTTCATTTTCTGAGTTTGTATATGAAATACATGGCTGTATTTTATGTTAGTAGCACTGAAGAACTGGTGCAAATTTAAAACACTGTTACAATTTCATTCTTGTATATAACGTTGATTATATTTCTCTCTTGAATTCATAGGACCAACACATTAATTACAAAGCAATTAATTTTTAGTTAATTGAAATTCAAAAGTGTGGTTAACGCTACCATGTTTGAAAAATGCAACAGAAAGTAGCCAGGAAAAGCAAGTAAAATGAAATACTGTATCTGTTACAAAAGCTAATAGTCTTAATTTCAGCAATTTTAAGTGAAAGCTTTCTAACAGGATTTTTTTGGTTTGTGTGATCTGTTTACTTTAAGTTTGTAATATTTGTGGAAATTTTTATAAATCGATGACAGTTTTTGTTAACCTTCTGCTAGAACACAAGTAATTATTTTTAGCGCGTCTTAAAACTTTTCTTCAACTTTAGAATACATTAATGTAATTTCACAAGTGAAATATGAAGGATTAATATTTCCCTGTTAAAAGGTATTGTATTTTTTTTTTTCCAAATTACATTAATAATGATTTCTTAGGAAAAAATATCCCACTACATGTTTAGTCTTTTGAAATAATCTGTTTAACAATAATATGGCAAAATTAGGCAAATACTGTCTTTGACTTGTTGGGAATTTATAACTGCAATATATATGCTTTTATGCACATCCTGAAGCAATTGGTACATTTACTTTTGCAATGAGTATAAATGTTTGTTACCAGTTTCTGTGATGAATACCTGTCAGCTCATTTTACTGTGTTTTCAATCTTAAGATATGTTTTTCTGGTTTATCAATTTGTAAGGTCCTTGTTCAGACCATATCAACTCATGTAATGAAAATCATGATTGCTTTCTTTAGGCGAAAAAAGGCATATATACAAGACCAACAGGTAGAACATACAGGACAGACAGGCAGGAAACAGTTAGTGGGGACCACTAATGAAAAAATAAGTTTCAGTCATATTGTTGTTTACATTACAAAGTCTCAGTAGTCTTCTCTAGATGTAAGGGCTCTGAAGGTCTCAAATATTTAATGATACATTTAAAGCCTCTTTTTTGCTACCTGTTTCAATTGCAGAGTCACATTTTTTTTTCCAGATGTTGTTAGTCTTATGCTTTTCTGAAGCATTGTCCATCAAAAGCTTGCATTGTATAATGTGTAAAATTGTTGGCACTAATTCATACCTATGTCTTCTAAAATCCCAAGTGACCAGCTAGTACCTTTAAAGTATTGCTTCCAGTGTATTGGCAGGGCATTCTGGCAAAATTTATGCTGATTTTCTTAGCCCTTGGGAAAAAGGCCCATCACAGGCAATTTGACATCTCTCAAAAATACTAAATTTAGGTTAGGAATACTGACTAAAAGTGTCAAATATATTTGATAAAATACAATAACAAAATACAATGCTATCAGTCCATTACACATTCCACATTAGATTGAGCTTGAAAATATCTGGAAACTACCACATCATCAGTTGTGACTAATCACTTAATGAATTAATGGAATCACCCAAAACAAGGATAACAGTAGGCACTGCTCAAAATATCAAATAATTTCTGGTTTCAATCGAGAGTGTTGACCAGGAGTTATATAACTTTCACCTGAATACCTGAAAAGTTGTTTCTGACAGGTGAGCTACCTTAGTTCAAGACAGGTACAGTCTAGCAATCTTCTGGATAAAAATCTGGAAAGTGAGTACTTGTAATGGGGAGCCCATACCATTTGGAATTCATTTTTCCTACCAGTCTGATAGAACATAAAACAACTTTTCCATAACTGCTTATATATTTGAGGAAGAATGGATTAGAAAGGACAAGGATTCTGTTTTTTTAAGCATGTCTTTTCAATTACATATTAAGAAGTGTTTTTTCTGAGATACACTAGAGAGGGGTTATTGTGTGACACAAAAAAGATTTTTTTCTGTTTGGTTTTGCTGATCAAAAATAGGTGATATTTTCATTTAGAGTCATAATGAGTTACACTGTGTTGTTCAACCTAATGCACATATGTTCAAAGTCCACACTGATCAAGTTCTGTTAGTAGGATGTATGCTATGGCAACATATCGTTCATGATGGTAAGTTCAGGAAGAGATTGCATATTCTACCTGGAACATGAATTCAAAACATTTTCTTTCAGGAGAAATTTGAAGCTGATTGCTTCTGTTGATGGTGATTAAATATTTAATTTATAGAATAATACAATTGTTTAGACTGAAAGGGATGTGGAGGTCATTTAGATCAACCTGTTTGCTCAAAGCAAGTCCAATGTCTGAGTCAGATAAGGTGGTTCAGCACTGTGGCTGGTCACCTTTCAAGCATTTCCAAGGATAGAGATTCCACAGACTCTCTATGCAACTGTCCTGTGTTTAACCACTTTTATTTTGAACATTTTTTTCCTATTTAAAATTTCTCTCAACCCTTTATTGAGGTGACAAGCTAGGATCTAATTGGAGTATTGTTAGTCTGCATATCTTGCAAACAGCTGTTCAGTAGCCTGCAACGAAATAATAATTAATACAGGATTAGTATTATCCTGCATACAAAAAAATGCACATCAGGACTATCCTAGAGTTTTAAGACCCAATGCTGGTAAAGTATATATTAGAGTTGCAAAAGTGCAATTCTGTGATCAATTCTTTTGACTATATCCTTTCATTCTCATCTTTCTTCAAATGTGATTTTAAGCAAAAGCACCTTTACTAGTAAAACCTCATTAGCCTGTAAATTTTTATTGGTCTCAGAGTAGATGAACTGGAAGTTTCTACTCAGTATTTCCTTCCCTTAAAAAATTTTTAATTATATGGTGGTTTGTTTGTTTTGGGTTGATGGTTTGTGGGTTTTTTTCTCTTTATTGAATGTGTGTTACACATAATTATTTTCCTAGATTTTTGTGAAATACTGGGCAATAATGTTGCCAGTTTTTAGAATGCTGAATACTAGGACACTGGGCTTCTATTCCAAAAATCTGCTACTGACTCATTCTAGGGTATTGGTGAAATGATTTATGGACTTAAAAAAATTATTATGGGAATCTATGAAAATGGTTGTAGGAGTACATGTCTCTCTCAACTAATTATTAGTGAATATCAATAAATGTTTAATCATTATGATATCATTATATCTTATAGCAAGGGTCTATTCTAAAAATATTTTATTAATTCTATTCAGATTTGGTGATTGTATGTATTACGTTTATGTATTAATACATATATCTACAAAGATGAAAGACAAGGCACATTGAAAAATCATTTGGTAATTTGTCGTTTATACAGAGTATGACAGGGGAATGGTGCCCGACTGAAGAAAACAGTGAAAACAAACCTCCTCTTAATAATAACATACTGGGTCATGTGCTTCGTAGGCTGATGGAGATTTTCTATCCTCCAAAACCCAAATCTTCACTACCTGTATTTCCTCCATTTCCTATCAAGGGATGTATTTTGGGAAAACTTTTTAGTGGAAAAACTACCTGTGTAAAGTTTATTGAAAAAGGTAGAGATTTTTTTTTTCCTTAAACTCTTAAAAAATATTTATTAGCATTAAAATCCCACTCTTACAATGAAAATTGTTTGGGCAAACCCTTGCATTACTAATCCTCAACCCTCAAATGCATCTGTATTTTGCAGGGGTTGGTTGCTTGTCATTCATTCATTGTCTTCCAAAATGAGGTTAAAAACACCTGAACTTGAATTTAGTGTTAATATAATTATTTCTGTATAGAGAATTAGAAAAAGCTTTTGACAATCTTCTCTGGTGATGTTTGTTGTAGAAGAGACTTGCAAGATAGCTATATGATTGTGGATACACACTTTGCAGTCGTTACAGAGAAGAGCCAGTGGAAATAAACCACATCAAAAGCCCAAACAAAATCAATAATTTAATTGCCAGCAATAGTCTCTCTGTATGTATGCTCAACTCAAACAGTAAATTTATCTGGGTTTTTTTGTGTATTAGTTTGCAATATTCAGGTACTATCTGTTGATACTCTGGTTCAGGAGGCCATCCAAGCTTTTCTTAGAAATGAAATGAAAAATGAACACTATGTGATTCCACAAAAAGCAGAAAGTTCTGAGGAAAAAAATGAGGTAAGAATTTTCATAAATTTAGGTTTTGGCTCCCACAGGAAGATAAGAATGAAATATATAAAGAAAAAGCATATTGTTTCAATTTTTTACTCAATTTCAAACTTAATTCTAAGTTTTGACTTACAAGATTCAAGAGTCAACTTGAATTGACAGGCTTGTTTTTACTGTAATATGTAGTTTCTTTTTTAATCCTTTTCCTTCCATAATTGATAGAAGGTCCAGAAGAATTTATCGCCACTGAAAGTTCTAAAGAAACTCCAAACAGAAACATCTGTCAATGGAACCCAAGGTGTGTATATATTTTATTTATATTATATATATTTTTTTATAAAATTAAATTTTAATTCTTATTTTATTAGATATAAGTTGCAATTTCTCTTTCTGTTGTATGTTTGAGGTAGTATCCATGACATCTGAGTTTTCACGGTAGTTTCCATAATGAATTTCCTGTTTCCATACAATCCTAGTGTCTGTGAGTAGCAAGTGCAAGCTGCTCCATGAAGGAAGGTGAGCTAGTTGTCAAGGGCAACTGCCTTGAGCCTGGCAGTCAGCGAGTTTTCAGTCTACCTGAGCGTCCACTTACCCAGTCTGTGCTTCAGTTTGTCTATGAGGATGTTAAGGAAGACAGTATCAAAAGTCAATGTAAACGGCATATCCTGATCTCCTCTCAACCAATGAGCCCATAGCCTCATTGTAGAAGGTTGTCAGGGTAGTCAGGCAGCATGACTTCCCCTTCATAAATCCATGCTGACAACTCCCAGTCATCTTCTTGTCCTTAATATTCTTGGAAACAGTTTCCATGCTTATTTGCTCCATCCATTCCTAGAGACTGATTTGAGACTGACTGGCTTGTATATCCCCAATTCCTCCTTCGTGCTTTCCTTGAGGAGAGGAGTGGCAGTTGCATTCTTCTAATTCTAGGAATCTCCCGCAGTCCCCAGGATCTTTCAAAGATTATTAAGAATGACAGTTAGCAATGAAATTGTCGAGGTCCCTCATCATGTATGCCATGAGGTGCCAAGGACTTGTGTATTTCCAGTTTATTTAGATGTCCCTGAAGCTAATCCTCCTCCACCAAGGGTAAATCTTTTTTGCTGCAGACATTCCTGCTAGTCTCAGGGGCTTCAGATACCTCAGTCTTTCGCATGTCTCTTTCAGGAGGCCCACATTTTCTCTATCCTGCCTTTCGCGGTGGAAACACCTGTAAAAGCCCTTCTTGTTTCCTTTCTAAATACACATAAGACAAAGTCCTTTACCCATGGGAACCATCAAGCATTGAAACAAATTGCCTGGCAAGGTAGTGTAGTCTGCATCGCTAGAGGATTTCCAGATCACGCCGGGTAAACAACTGAGCAACCTGGTCTGACCTTTTACCTGTTGCCGCTTTGAGCAAAAGGTTGAACTTGAACTAATTGACCTCCAGAAGTTGCCTCTAACATGAATTAATCAATGACCCTATGATTCTAACAATTGTATGTATTTCCTGCATTGATTTGTTCAAAGAACAATAATGAGGAATATACTTTTGTTACTTATCTGTAGTAATAAATATTATAGTAGTAGAATTGTCAAACTCTATAACGTACCTGTTTTAGGAAGTTGTCCTGTGAAAAAGGATCATGCTGGGCAAGAAGTTAAATCAGATTACAGTCAGGATGACCTATCCAAGGTTTGTAATCCAATTTGAGCTTCTACCTTATAAAGTACTTTATAAAGTAATTTATAAAGCTGTATTAGTTAAAATGGTTAAATTACTTAAATGGTGACAATCTTTGGTTGTTCTAAGTTAATTTATTGACCTCACTGCAAGCATTGTATTTGTTAAATATTAAAAGAGTTTATTAAGAAAATCCATTCCTTTGTTTGTTGATTAGGATTGTTCATGTTGTTAAAGTTTTGTATCTTCTTGTTAAACCTCACATTTATGTGAGATACCATACTTTCTATGTCATCTCTGAGTTAGCAGAGTGGATTTATGGTAGTGAAAATCAGAATAAGCTTTGAACCAGGACACTTAATTTTTTCTCTCTTGACCTTCATATCCTTTGTTTCTCAACCTTGTTTCTTTTGACATTATTATATGTGTAATGATGTAAATCAGTTGGGGATTTCAATTAAATTAGGCCTTTAGTTGAAACTCTTTCTCCTTTATAGATAAAAATAAACTTATAATAATAAGTTTATAATGTATAATAACAAAATAAACATTAAATTTAAATTAAATAATGAATAATGTATAAAGTAGAATCATACTCTTTTTAACCCTGAAAGTTGTGAACATTCTGAGCATATTAGTCTTACGCTACACTCTTCCACAGCTATCTGTACGTGCTCAGCTTGGTGCCGCATCACAGAGATTGTTGAAGAAAGGAAAAAGTATCCCCGATGAATTACTAATTGACATCCTATTGGAAGCCATTAAGTATGAACTTGTATAGCTCTTTTTCCTCAGTTATTTAGAACGTAATTATCCAGCTTGTAGTCCATATTCAACTATTTCTCTTCATTAAGGTATTTTTTGAACACTGGAGTCTACTACATGGAACGTTGAGTTAGTTAGTGAAGTTAGTTAATGCTCATTTTATGCTAGCATTAGAGTGCTAGCAGTATAGTCTAGCCCTAAATTATGTAGGTGATATTGTGCACTACTGAAGGTAAGTAAAAATATACACACGACTATCACACAGACATTAAATATGACCAATGTCTATTTTCTTTATTAGTTGAAATATATTCTGCACCTGCTAGATTTTTTTCTTTTAGATTTTGTGAAATGCATAATCCAAGCATTCACACTTCATCAGTTAGGTTACTTATTTTTTGTCTGCTCTTGTTGACAGAAAATTGTCTCAACTACCCTGATGTGCAATTATCACATAAGTTCCCACAAGAATATCTTTTAAGTTATATTACTCCCATTAGTATATTTTAAAGGTACAAACCAGTCTTTTCTATTTTTTAATTCGGTGCAAAAGTTTGTAGAGAAAATAGTGAGATTACACCTCTGATCATAGTCTGTATAGAGAGTATTTTTGAGAACTTTATTCGTTAAGACAGTAAAATTTGTTTTGGTTTTGCCTTTCACTTTTAGTTAAGCTTGATGTTATTTTTCTGATTTAAAATCCATTGCTTTACAGTTTAGGTTTTAATTATGTCTGTCATATTCTGTACTCATCGGGATATTTATCGCACTGAATTCAGAATGAGAGACTGCGAGGGCAAGCTCTTCTTTAGTTTAGGTTTTATTATTATACTAGCAATTCACTGTATAATTCTGGTTCTTCATTTACTTTTAGCCAAACACCACCAGAGAAGGGGTGGATTGTGGATGGGTTTCCAACAACAATTAATCAAGCAAAGCTATTTGAAAAAGCCTATACAGGGATTGATCCAGAAGAAGAAGATGGAAATTTTGGAAAGCTCTCACTTGTTACAGATCCCAGAGCCCCTAACAAGACTCCTGTTACCTCACCTGCATTTGATGTTTCTGTATTATTGGATATTTCAGACACTGTGGCACTGAAACGTGTGGCTAACTTGAAGTGTAAGTTTCTAACTACTTTTAACAAAGTGACAAGCGGATTCTGATGTAAGAGGGATGTAAAGATTGTTATAATACTGAAATGACTGAATTATGAGTACTTTGCAACTAAATAGCAAGTTGCATATTTTAATTAAAAATACTAAATTATATAATATCTGTATTTTCCTCTGACAATTATGAAAATAGAAATTCTTCAGATTTCTTGTCAGCTTTCTTCTCTATTTGTAAGGTCCCTTTTAACTTTAGCTGTCTAAAAGTACATGACTAGGTATAAGTTACACGTTAATCCTAAATATAATTTCCAGATATATCTGTAACTTGAACTCATTGGAGCAAAATAGCATTACCGCACAATTTCTCCGCATCTCACAATATCACTGTCATTAGTTGCGCATTATCATCTTGAATGCCTCCAATTATTTCAAATACTTTTATTTTTTTCAGTCAAAGGCAGATCAAAAATGTGCAAGTGCATTTGTTTATGCTTGTTAATATTTGTAGTGAATTCTCACTGGAGCTGAGATAGCACAGTGGCTGGTGTTAGATATCACACAAAGCAGCAGCTGGAAAAAAACCACAAGTTACAACAGATGCAGAAGTATGCCTCATTGCAAATGAATATGCATACATAATATTTTTTCTCCAGAAGACACATTTGGAATGGCTGAAGGAAATGATATACAAAGGGATATGCCAACATTCATTCCCTGGGACTGCCAACACTCATTCCCTATTGGCTACTGTCTTTGTCTTGCCTTCAATTAGTCAGTGAACATTCAGAAATTATTCATTTTGGCCAAAAAAGGCAAAGGCATCAAAGGCTTTTTGAGAGCTGTTTCCCATCTAGACCACACATTTTTAATTGCCGTTACTCACCTTGGTGAAACGTAAGTTCTTTTCATTAATATGTCCTATATTGTCCAAATTACAAGGAGATTCATTTTCACTGTTTTCACTGCAGCACTTATATGGCAAATGGCTTGATTTTAAGCACCATTTACCATTAGCTTTTATATATAGGTAGCAGTGAGGATGAGGAAAAATCATTAGAGCTTCTGCTAAAAATGTGGTGAAGACAAAAGTATAGACACTTGAAGCTCTGGTTAATTTAAAGACCTTCTGTTGCCAAACCTCTTTGAAATTCGATAATACATTATATAATCTCAGAAATTGAAACAAAATTTATTTTGTAAGATGTTGTCATGATAGGAGGAGTCAAAAGAACAATAAAAAATCAGAAATCTGTTAAAAAAATGGAAAATAGAAAAAATTACTTTTTTCTAATCAATTAAAGGGTTTTTTAATTTAAAGAAAACTCATAGAGAGAGAATGCCTTGTCTTCTGATGCAGCGGCCTATCTGCTCATCGTGAAAACAAGTAGTTACTTCAAGGAAGATTCAGATCAGACTGGTGAAATACCTTGTAACTGTTACACTAGATAAGCCTGAAATAGTCTACCCACAGCAACACTCCCTCTCTACAACTGGGGATTTCTATGACTGCAAAGCATCTGTCAGGATATATTAGTGCTATAATTGGCTATGCATTTACACAGAGCAAGAGGCAAGACTCTATCTTCAGGTCCTTTCCAGCTTAATTTTATATTTCTGTGGTTTTCTCTGACTTTTTCTTTCTTCTAGGAAGTTTGGTATCCAATTTTTAAATTAAGAAATTTAAGATCAAGGAACACTGAAACTTTTAACAATTATCTTACTTCAGGTGAATAATTACCTGCATATTTGCCTTTTTCAATATATGTTTTCATTTGCTATTTCCCACACAGCAGATAAATCAGTGTCATCTGAAACCAAGCAGGAGAACAATAAAAATTCAGATGCTGAAATCCTAGAAGAGAAGATTGACCTAGCCAGGGACCAGGTGCTACATAGGTATGTTACATGAAGCACAAAAATGTTGCTTCAGCCAGATGTGTAGGCATGTAATTAATCTGAATCTCATATGCAATCCATGATAGTACTGACATGCCTAATGTTAAGTATTTACTAAGGAGTTTCTCTAATTGTTGCCTAAAGAGTAGTTTTTGGCACAGTATAAATAATCCTAGGAGATAAGAATTCATGTGTTGTGCTTTTTCAAGGTATTCTTCCAAGGAGAATTTTTTTTCATATATATATTGCACAAACCATACATATACATATACATATATCTATGCATACATATATCTGAGGTGTGTCATCATGTGAATTGAAATGCACTGGATTTACAGATTTTCTGAAATGGTATCTTCTGCTTTTAAATTTATATAAAACAATTAGTTGTGTATTTTTTATCAAATCATTAGATGTCTAACTTTACATAAAGAGTTTTTAAATAGGTTTTTAAAATAAGTTTCTTTTCTAAATATTGGATACTATTAACTTTCGGATTATTATATTATTGACTATAATTTTTTTAGTTGTGATGAAAGAAAGTAGGTCTAGCTTGTGACAAGGAAAAGCAAGAAATATTTCACTATTTAAAAGTAGGATTTTTTAAATTTTCCTTTGTTGAAAATTAAGGGGTTGATGTGATGGATTATTACTTCACAAAATGTACTGCCTGGATTTGTTATAGTATTAAATTACACAGTCTGCTTTTTCTTTTTTTTTACTAAATTTGAAAAACATTTTATTTTCCATTAGTTGGATTTTAATTTTATGCATTAATATGATTATTGTAGAATTTCCAGCTTTCTAGACACATGGCCAAAATTAGAGAAATGGTTTTCAGTCCATCAAAATATTCTAGTGAAAGTCAATGCAGAGACAGAAGAAAGTCTCGTGTGTGAAACAGTGAAGGAAATTATAATGGAAGAAATTGCCAAAAAACAGAATAGAAGTAAGTTTTCCTATTCTTACTTTTTACAGTTCAGTAAGAAAAGACTTTGTTCTTTACAATTAACACTAATACTTAATCTATATAACTTTATGGAAACATTTTCACTGGCCCTGCAAGACTTCGGGGATATGTGAGTTAGTGCACCAGAATTCTGAACTTTCCTATTGTGTTTTTTCTTTCTTTAAAAAAAAGCGTCAGTTGGATTTTTTTTAAGTTCCATGAAGTAAATGGTTACTAAATTCAGTCCTTTGTCCTGGTTTCAATATTACAGCTAGCATCTTCAGCATATGGGACAGTGTAATGGTGTAAGAAAGACATAATTTGCCATTATCAACACACATTCATTTAGCAGCATTATGGATAACTTGGAGTGGTTTTGACATGTGGTTTTGGTGCATCTTTGTTCCATTTTTCTCATAATCTCTCAGAAAGAATCATTTAAAAATAAAAAAGGAAAAAGGATGAAGCATCCAGGGGAAAAGATGCCTCAAATAAACCAGGATTAGTAGACTCCTGAATAACCAGTTTTTTTCTTCATAATTATTACAGGAAAGTCTTGATGTGTCTCCTACCACCACCACCCCACCCACACCCCCCCCCCAAAAAAAAAAAAAAAAAGGTAGTATAGTATTAGCTTGAAAATAACTCTTAACAGTAAAAGTTTAGACCACTACTCCTGCACAAGGTTTCCAGTTCATGAAAAATTCTTGCGCATATCACACCTGATAGAAAACTGGATGAAGCAGTTTCAAAGAACTACCTGATTGGAACTGGGTTGGGTTTTTTTTGTGCTTGATATAACTCATAGCCCTACTGGAGTCAATGGCAAAATTCCTATTGATGTGAATGATGTGAATGGAGTTGAGATTTTCTTATTAGAATCCAACTATCTTGTAGAAGTACTGCAAGGACTATATACTCCCTATAGCAAAATAATCCTTGTGATCAGTTAATAATGTCTAGTTCTATATTTGTGTTGATAGATTCCAAGCTATCCTTTGGTATTAGGTTTATATAAGCATAACAGTGGTATGAACATGTATATTAATTAATCAGATATTAGTAGCATTCTGGGAGTGACACAGTAAAGCTAAATCCAGAGATTGGTTCTCAAAATATTTAGCAGAAGCTGAATTAGTTGGAATATTTTATGTGGCCAACAGTTTTGTTTTCTTCTTTATATAAACTTAAATTAGGAGAATGATAGCAGTTTTTCCATCGAAGCACTCAGAAAGACACTGTTCTTTAGTAGCAGATTTGTCACCTTAAGTAAAACGAAATACATCTATTATTTAAATGTTAAGCTTACTTCAAACAAAATGACAAGATTGTTGCAACAGTGGTTTAATGCAAACCTATTTATTTTCTTTGAGTATTTTCAAATCCATAGCAAAACTGGTCAGAATTCATGCACATGGTTCTGAGTAGTTAATTAATGTTAATTAAAAAATATAGCTGTTGTAAGATCCTTCTGTGGTCACTGACGAGATGCTGATATCTTTCCGGAAGTCAGTTCAGATCCTAGGGTTGTATCATGCTCTGAAGCTGCTCTGAACTATGTTCAGTGTTATTTTACTATACTATAGTTTAGCAGGGTTAGTTTTTCACTTATTTCTTATCTACCATGTGATCTTTTTTGTCCCTTTTTTCCCTTCCATTGTCTTTCATGCTTCTCAGCTTGTCCTCAGAGCAAGGTGTATTTTCCATTTTAGGCCAGATTTAGCTTAATTTATCTATTTGTTCTTCAATATATGTTTCTCTTGGTTCACTCTTTCCCAAGTCTAGCATGGAAGCTATAATTGTTTAGAATTATTCTTTAATTAAGAAGGGAGTCCTTGAAATCATGACAGTTATAATGAATCTCAGAATTGTATCAACACCACTGGCCTTGATTAACCTTGATTTGTTTCATATATATGCATGCATACTAATTCATTATCTTCCTGTTTCTTTTACAGCAATGGTTTTAGAAAAGTATCAGTCCCACATAATATAAGCTTAAATGGAAAGTGAGTTTATTACTACAGCATCACTGATTTGATTAGTGTATTGTTTGATGAACACTTAAGTAAAGCAATATTGAATCTGTTCTGTTAATTTGAACTTGTCACAGTATAGATGTCTAATTCTGCTTATTGATACTTAAAACACATGTGAAGGTACTAATTGTGTATATATAGAAGAGTCTGCTCAAGAAATATCACTGGAAGAAAACCTTTTACGAGTTACACATGAAGATTTGATTCCTCCCACTCTTGTGACACCACTACCAATTGAACCAGGATCAGATGAATGGATTTATGTAGACGAGCCACTTCCCCAGGTACATCTATTCATGATGAAAAGTCTTAGATATCAAAGTATATATTTTTCTCAGTATTTTATGGATATTCTACCTAAATGTTTTGTCTCATTGCATGTTATTTTCTTTAATAATTTTCAATGAAGGATGCACTAGTACTGTATTATAAGTATCTAAAAACACAAATAACATTTGCTACTAAAATATATAAAATAAGGAGGCACAATTTAAAATTTTTATCTTTTTTTTTTTCTATATTCTTCACAATGATGATGAAGAATAGCACACGGATGCCAAATTAATAGTACTTTTTAATATTATGAAATACTAGCGTAGACTTAACTAGGTCAGTTTCCTGTCTCTGACAAGTGCCAGTTATGGATCTCACAGAATGACAGAATGATATGGGCTGGAAGGGACCTCTAGTCCAACCCCCCTGCCAAAGCAGGTCCTCCTAGAGCAAGTTGCACAGGAACGTGTCCGGGCGGGTTTGGAACATCTCCACACACAGAGACTCTACCACCTCTCTGGGCATCCTGTTCCAGTGCTCTGCCATCTTCAAACTGAAGAAGTTCCTCCTCATACTTAGATGGAACTTCTTATGTACAAGTTTGTGTCATTTCCTCTTGTCCTGTCCATGGGCACCACTGAAAAAAGACTGGCCCCTTCCTCTTGACACCCACCCTTTAAATATTTATAGGTGTTGATCAGATGCCCCTCAGCCTTCTCTTCTCCAGATTAAAAAGGCCCAAGTCTGTCAGCCTCTCCTTGTTAAGAGAGATGCTCCAGGCCCCTAATCATCTTTGTGGTCCTCTGCTGTACCCTCTCCGGCAGTTAGTTCCCTGTTCTCCTTGAACTGGGAGCCCAGAACTGGACACAGTACTCCAGATGGGGCCTCACCAGGGCAGAGTAGAGGGGCAGGATGACCTCCCTTGACAGAAAGAATGCAAGAATGGGCAGAATATCACAGAAAGAATGTAAGAATGGGCAGAGTGTGCACTGTTCTTTCTCCGAGGATGCTGTTTTCTGACATGTTTTCCCTGAGGATGTCTTCCTAGCTTCCAATGATCTGAAACTTAGGGATTTCCTGGAATGATTTTATATCTGCATCTTTGTGTCTAGCTGCTCTCAGTAGGCTTTTCCTCTGTTATTATGTCTAGTTGCTTTTTTTGAAGCAATTTACTTTTGGTCTCCATGATACAGCCTGTATAATTACACTTATCCTGAAAAATTATTTCTGTCACTTTGCTTTAAACCTGTTGTTTGCTTGGGTTGTTTGATGACACTAGTTCTAGTATTGCAAGGTATAATGAATAACAATTCTATAATCACTCTCTGAAGGTATTTAAGATGTGAGAGGTATCTATTACATCTTCATTTTTCTCAGTGTTGCTTTACTTCTCCAATCCAGTCATAATCTGTTTAACTCGCCTCATATGGAGCAGTTCATATGTTCACAGAATGATAGAATGATATGGGCTGGAAGAGACCTCTGGAGATCATCTACTCCAAAACCCCCTGCCAAAGCAGGTCCTCCTAGAGCAGGTTGCACAGGAATGTGTCCAGGCGGGTTTGGAATGTCTCCAGAGAAGGAGACTCCACCACCTCTCTGGGCAGCCTATAATGGTTCAGTCATGATTCTTGCCCTTCTGTTGGTCTGTTCTAGTTTTCCTGTAAATTTTTGAGATGAGGAGCTGGGACTACATGCAGTATTTGAGCTTTAGATTTGAAGGGTGCATAATGATGCTTTGTATTTTGTTCTGTGATTCCTTTCCTAATATTTACCAGCTTTGCTTTCATGGTTGCTATTAGCTCGCATGTGCTGGATTTCCTCTGGCCATGAGCTTTATTTTGGATTTTGTGTCAGTCAAATGTCACTTTTGCAACACTAGACAGGTAGCTTAGATTATTACCAGCTTGAACAGTTGTGTCACCAAATTTTGATACTTAAATACTCACTTGGGGTCTTGATTTAGTTTGTGAGTATATCCAAAACCAGAAATACTGGAGTATTCTGCTGGAGTTTCCCATTCATTTTGAGTACTGTCACCTTTTTTCCAAGGAAATGCACAGGATAAACTATATGTTGGTACAGTGTCTATAATCAGGTGTAAATAAAAATACATAGTGAAAAAAATCAGTAACATGATTTAATGAAATAATCTTTCTTATATTTGCTAATGCTACAGCTAAATAGTTTACCAAGAAATAGATCAATTAATTTCTATGTCTTTAAAAAATCCACAGGAGATACCTGATTATTTAGTTCCTTACTGGGAAATGGTAGAAAATTCATATATGAATACCATCAAAACTGTACTTCGATACCTAAGGGATGAACAGCAATCTGTAATTTATTACTTAGCAGATATTAGGTGAGTAAAAATATTAGCTTATTGCATTAATGTGAGTATTTTGTATTTTCTCTGTGGCATTCCATATGTCTTTTAACACCATTATTTTTACCATAACTTACAGAAAAAGATTTCAGGATTATTTGAAGCTTCCAGATCTTAAGCAGGAGTTTGTATCTCAGTGGCAATCAGATTTTAATTCTATTGCTGATGACCTGAGAGATGATGATGAAACAAAAGCAGAACTACACCAAAGAGTTACTGTAAGTAAATGGCAAAAGTTATAATATACCCTGTACATCAGTTTGTACAAAACATCAGCTTTTTTATTAGTATAGTATTGGATTTATGTGGCAAGGTTTTGTTAGCAGAGGGCCTGCAGAGGTGGATTCTGTGAAAAGACATCAGAGGCTGCCCCTGTGTCAAAAAGAGTCAATGCCAGCTGGCTCCAGCCATCTTGCTGATGGCTTTGCTGATGGCCACAGCTGAGCCAATCAGCAACAGTGGTGGTGCCTCTGTGATAGGATACTTAAGAAAGTACGTAAACTGTGAGAGAAAAGTGAAAAAATGTGAGAGAAGCAACTATGCAGTCACCAACATCAGTAAAGAAGAAGGAGGAGGAGGTATTCTGGGCACCAGAGCAGAGATTCCCCTGCAGCCTTGACCCAAAAAGCTTTTCCATCATATTGTCTCTTCCTGTCCTGGGAGGACAATAAGTGATAAAACAGCTTGGTGGACACCTGGCAGCCAGCCAAGGTTAACCCACCACTGCAAAGGAGATAAGTTTTATCCTTATATCTTTTTTTATTCAGTAGCATATCCTTATGTGTATATCCTACAATGTGAACAACCATGAATATGTGATAGCCTTCACCTTGGCTACTTTCTATCTATGACATCACTGATGTGTTAGGTAGTCCAAAGACTACTCATTTTTCAGCTTCCTAGTGGTTTTTGTCCAACAGAGGATGAGTGGATTTGTCCAAAGTCTTTGAATGGGGGGAGGGAAACAGGATCTGACTTATTAGGCTGAGATCAAGACCTGGTGAATATGGAACCACTTATCGTCTGAAGCTTAAGCTCCTCATTACAGGGCTGGTAGTCTGGAACACCTCTTCTTTTTATCCTGAAACAAGTCAGGTGGGGTAGAACTGCTCAGACAGTTCATCTTCGCCTATCTTAGCACCGCTCTTCTCTTCCTATGAGAAGGCAATGGGGAACAGAGAGTATTCATGCATGTTATGTGCTCAATAAGTCTTCAGCGCTGTTGTTGAGCCACACAGTGCTGCTATTAGATATAGTCACTAGTTGAAGAGCCCTTAGTTATAAATAATGTTAAAGAAAAATTGCATGGAGCTATCCAAATTGGAAGAATGCCTCAACTCTGACATAATTTTCTTCTTACAAGTGTATTAGTTAGAAAAACATTCAAGTGAAAAGTTGTCAGGGCAGTTGGGAGCTTAGCTATTCATATTCTTACATCTTTGTCCAGCTTAGATAGGCCTTCTCTGCCTGAGGAAAGCAAGGCAGGCTACATGTTCATCTCATACCTTTGTATTCTTCTCTCTGGCACATTTGTAAAACTACTTTCTGTCAGTTTTCTGTAAGCACATGAGTTGTTGAACAGGCTTTGACTTTCATATCAGTAAAGAAAAAGCCTCAAACGGAAAGATGCCCTATGCAAACAGGCAAAAAAATATATTTTTTAATAATAAATATGAAAAAGGAAAATAAGTTTTCTTTCATAGTTACTTCTCATATTTGATTTTGTGTTTTAGGACCTAAGAGACCTTCTCTGGGATATCTGTGATAAAAGAAGGGAAGAAGCAGAGCACGAACGTACTGATATCATGAATGATGGCTGGTTACAAGATCATAGGGGAATTGTAATGAACCATTTCTTTTCACTTATGCAGGTATGGATCTACTACAGAGTCTGCAGTGGAAAGAGGCTGTGAATTAGATTTGGGGGACAGTAGGCCTCAGAGGAATTTCATACAGTTGGGTCCAGATAATTGAGGAATTAAGAATTGTATAAACAAATGTTCATGCCTCTTCTGAACTTATCTAGAAAGAGACAAAAAGTAGATGACATTCCATACATTTAACTGTCTGGCAGGCAGAAAAGGTTAAGAAAAATCCACTGTTATAATGTAAGCCCCCAAGCATTCAACCTACAGTGTATAGTGCTACTTTTTGCAATTTTATCAGTGAATCATCTGAATTTTGTTACAGAAATGTTAGAGCTCTTTATCCTTTTATGATCATATTGACATAGGCTATTAATTTACAAATTACCTAACTCACTCCTGTTGTAGACCCACTGGCTGTTAAGGTCATGCTGTATTTCCTACGTCACAAAATTATTTCAGTTGTAACTTAACCAATATGGCTTGAAATTTTACCTACACACTGACAAAAAAATTTGCAAGGAATGTTTTTGAGAATGTGATGTCATTTGTTGCTCTTGAGAAAATCTGTACAAATATTATCCAGCTTTTACATACCTTACCTTTTCAAGAGACCATCTTCAATTAGTTGGCTCTCCCATCCCCCACATTAAGAATTCCCTCTCATTCAGCCTGACTATTAATTACTTCAGGTCCTGAAGTAAGTTAAGATTTCCCTGTGACTGCTCATCTAGTTGCATAATTTTTCTTTAGGGCCGGACCGGACTGTAATAGACTAGTCTAGACTAGACCAGACAGGCTTTTCTGTAAACTGAGTAACCATTCTTTGAAAGTTTTGGCAACTTTAAAAACGACAATGGAAACAATGCTTTAAACACATCCCATGTTATGCTAATTTGACTGAAAAATCAGGCCTAAGAAGCTTAAGGTAGGCTTTCTGCCCCTTAATTCTCTGTATTATTTTTGTATGCTTAATAAACAAGGGAATCACTCTCTTATCTCATATGAGTGTTATGGTAATTTAAGTAAAGTTTGTGAAGTAGTCAGTTGCTATAGTAAGGAAATTATTAGGTCTGTTTTCAAAAAATCTAAACAGTGCCCTAAATAATGACTTAAGGCCACAGCCTAAAGAGAGAGGTCTGAATATCAAATAACTGCTGACTAACTGAGCCAGGATGACTAATTAATCCTGTAATTAGGATATTTATAGAACTGAGTATTTAAAAATTATATTCAAAAGGGAGCCAAATTAAAGTAATATTGCTCAGCTAAAATATTTTATTTTTCTCCTTTTATATTCATGTATAACTTTGCAATCCTAATTCTCTTCTAGCAGAATTTCATGGGCATGTATGATGGCAGTCCAGAGGACGACTTCTTTTATTTACTTCATATATATTCTCCCAAAAGAAATGAATTATTAATGCTAAAACTACAGAACTAAAAGTATAATAACTGTATCTTTATCTTATGGCTTTGTTTGAGAAGCAGCCAAAAATAGGCTTCTTTGGTCTTGAGCTCTCTGTGGGTTTTTCTGTGGGAAGTTACATATATTCCCCAGGTGGCTCTGTTACTGTATGAGCATGTAGATTTGTACAAATACCGTTTATCAGATTTCTTTCCACCTTTCTGTGTACATGCTGTTATACTAGAAGATGTTTTCTCCTTAAGTTATGGATAAGTGCTGGCTTCCACCACAAAGGTTTTCTCCTTTGTTTTGTGAATGTGGTTTTGTGCATTTTCCCATGAATATTTAGTACTGTTTTGTCAGTTAGAAACTAACACCATACTATATCAATAAATCAAATCATGACAGGTGTTAAATGTTTTTTGAGTCTTACTTGATTTCTTTCAAGATGACTCACACAAAAAGATCTTCAAGACACTTAGGAGTGTAAAGTCTGTTGATTTCTTTAGTCCAGAAAAGCTGTATGGCTATTAAAATTTTCTGCATCACTTGACCCTTTTTATTTTATGCTACTAAGTGTTTTATTTCTTTTGGACAGAAAGATCCCTATAATTTTTTGGTACTAGTATACTTACTATTATAGAACTACATAGACATGAAAATATATTGTAATTAAATTTAATGCATCAAACTTTATTTATTGTAAATAATTTTTCCTATTCTAACAACTAAGATTTTTATTAATCCTTAGAAATACCAGTGTGAAGACATTATAGATTCAAGTAGAAGTGTGAACTGAATACACTATAAATTTTCAAAAAATATGATTATGTTTCTTGCTCTCCCTCAAACTCTTACGATTTAGAGTTGCTTCTGCTATCGTATATTTTAAAATATACCCAAAATTTGTTTTGAGTTGCAATCTTTCTGTCCTTTCTTCTTGAGGTTGAAGTGGATCGTTTCCAAGATACAAAGAGACTTCTTCATGACTATTATAGAGCAATGGAAGGAAAAATCCCAGTAGAAGATGGTCAAAATTTTACTAGAATCCCATTGTTAGATATTATCGATGTAGAGCAGAAAGAAGATCAAAACAAATCAAGAAGGTAGAAATGTATTATTATACAAATATCATTAAACACAATGTACTGATAGCTTTGTGGGTCTATGTGGGAATATATATGTGTATATACGAAAAAGAAATAAGAATTTTTAACTAAGAATTATAGTCAAGTGATTAATCTTCAATCATATTAGACAGTTAATTTATCCCCAATTTTTTACTGGTTTACCTACATAATTTTCAGTAATGCACCCCTGTAAAAGCTGTCTTAGAAATCTGCTATAGAAATGTTTCCTACTTCCCTCCGTGTTGCTGACTGTTCCCAACACAATCCTCACATAAATAAGTTAAATATTATTATGGAACATTAACAGGTTTAAAAGTTGCACAAACAAACATAATTAAATGGGTTTCACAATACAAAAAATGCCATCAATAATGACACCTGATTTTTTTAAATACTTACAGTTCATTTAGAAACTGAGTAATAAGGCTGTGCTTCTAGCCCGTGAGGAATATATTGGCAGATCACACAGTCATTTGACATAGCTTTATCCATTTATTACCATTCCTTGGCTTCTGTAGTTAAACTAGACAGTTTTCTTGTCATCCACGCATTTCACCACTTCCGGTCATAAGGAAAGTTCATCCCTTTTCTGTTCCAGTGGCAATTTTTGAAAATAGCATTCTCATTCTCTTAACATATTCTCCGACGTAGTTATAAATTAATACTTTTTATAGAAGAGAGTGTGAGTTATGCCTTATATTTTATTTTTAAGGATTCCTCTAGTTTCTTGGAAAGTGTCTTCACCAGAAATAAGTGTTATGAAGTCAAAGAGCAAGGGAACTCCACAGAAGAGTGCTAAGGATGAGAATTCTGAAGATGGAGTGGCCACTTCTAGGAGAGATGAAAATCTTATTACTGATACATGGCAAACAGCAGTAACAGCAGTTTCAGATATTGTAAGGAATGTTTTATTTACTTAAACATTTTTAGATTGCTTAGTCAAAGCCTCCCATTCAGTAGGTAGCCTAAGCACACAGCCTTCACACTGGGCATTGCACTTTCATGCCTCTTGCTCCACCACTGATATTTCCATTGAATATATTTCTGTGAGGAAAATGTTGGAATCTGTGAATTACCAGCACCTCTGTATTTATAACTGACCCTTTCATTCCATTACTGAGAGAAATACTTTGAATGTGGACTCTATGTACCTACTTCTTCCATGATAAACTCTCCCCTTATCCCTCAATAGAAGCATAAGAAGGACAAGTTTTATTCTCTGATGCGATGTTTGCTCAAACCTTTCACAACTTCAAAACTTCTGTTTCATGTATAACTAAAAGTGAATTAGGTGGGCTTTTCAAATGGTTGGGGTTTTGGTTTGCTTTTTATTTTCTCTTTGATCATTTTAAAGTAAGTACATTTCTGCACCCTTACAGTGTAACTGTAGTCTTGCTTTATGTACTGTTAATTCTTACATTTCTCACTTTTTCCCAGAGCCCAGGTAATGGGTTACAGGAATTAAAACCACTATCTCTCTGTCTTGCATTTTTGCTGTACACTTTTATTTTTGATAAGTAACAAAATGTAACTAATTTTAATAGTTAAAGTATGTTCTTTGTTTTATTTATATGTGTATGTCTCAGCAAGTACTTTCAGCAAGTATAGGCTACTTAAAACAGTAGTGGCATGGTGTTGATACTATGTACTTTACTATGTGTGGTGTCAAGGTAAGAGCTGAAATAGAGTCTAAAGAAATGGAGGAAGAAAAAGAACATAAGCAGCCAGAAGAGAAAGATCGGAAATCTTCACTGACACGGAAAGGCAAAGCTACTGGGAAAGGTGCCAAAAAGGTTTCTCCCAAACCAGCTGCTAAAAAAAAAGGTATTTGAAATACAGACTTTGTTTTAACAGTGCTTGAAATTGCTGAAATATAAATTTATCTATAATACAGAAAAGAGTAAGCCATGACATTTAATTTGGATTTATTTTCTCTTTTGAAATCTCAAATGTGACATATCAATGTGAAAATCTAGTAGGGATGAAAGAGTGCAGAGGCTTTTGAATGGCAATTGCATTTATTTAATCATATGTGTTGACACATTATTATGTAGGAGTAAATATTCTAAATAGAACCTAGAAAGTAAATATTAATTTTTCTCCATATGCTGTTTTGGAATTGAATGGTTAGAACTAGTTTATCAAATTAAATAAAATTCCATTAAATTCTGCCCACTTTCCACTTATAAGTCAAAATATTTCAAATATTAGAATGAAAGTACTGGAATAGAATGGGTAAATTATCCAGTACTCCAAGATATTTTGGAATTAATTTATTAGACATATAGTAGCATGGATCTATCAAGGTCTGTTGTTTTTATGTATAACTGTAAAATTGTGTAAATGAAGAACATAAAATCTAATGTCATGTGTAGTCCTAACGAAGAGCAGACTCCCATTGAGGCAGATCTGGGTATCCCAGGCTGCATCAAAGCAGCATGGCCAGTCAGGTCAAGGAAGATGGTTCCACCCCTCTACTCTGCTCTGGTGAGGCCCCACCTAGAGTACTGTGGTTCGATTCTAGGGCCCCCAACATAAGAAGGACACAGATCTGTCTGAGTGGGTCCAGTGGAGGCCACAAAGATGTTCAGAGGGCTGGAGCACCTCTCCTATGAAGACAGGCTGAGAGAGTTGGGGTTGTTCAGCCTGGAGAAGACAAGGCTCCAGGGAGACGTAATACCCCTTGCAGTACCTAACAGGGACCTACAGGAAAAATAGGAAGGGCTCTTTATCAGACAGTGTAGTGATAAGATGAAGTTTAACAGTTTTAAACTGAAAGAAGGTAGATTTTAGGTTAGATATTAGGAAGAAAATCTTTACTGTGAGAGTGGTGAAACGCTGGAACAGGTCGCCCAAAGAAGCTGTGGATGCCCCATCCCTGGAGGTGTTCAAGGCCAGTTTGGATGGGGCTTTGAGTAACCTGGTCTAGTGGGAGGTGTCCCTGCCCATGGCAGGGAGGCTGGAACTAAATAATCTCTAAGGTTCCTTCCAATCTAAATCATTCTATGCTTCTATGATCTTGTGCATAGGCCTAGCAAGAATAAATCTGTCCAACCCAGGTAAGAATACAAAATTTTATTTGCAAAAGGGAAACAGACCTAAATGCCCCTTTCTCTTTAAGCCTAGCAATTTAAGCAGTCTGCTGGATGGAATCCCGGCATGCAATGCAGCTTATACTTTTTTTTTTTCATAAAATACTTCCTTGAGCGGGTAGTGGTTGAAGTAACTTCCACTTCTTTCTGAAAATGTCATAGCTCCAGCAGGAGACAAGGCTGGTAGCCTAAAATTTGTGTCTTTGGTGAAGACATTCTACATAGCAACAGAGGGGCTCGAGCCCTGTGGGTACTCCATTTCCAAGAGAGAAATGCATAAAGCAGCTGACTTTTTTTCCTTGACAGACATTTTATTTGCACTGTAGTCAGTGCTCTCACTGTAGTTGATTCTGCTCATAGTACAGTGAATAAGTAGAGCTCTGCAAATACTTAGCCACATGGATACCTATTTTGTGAGCCCCATGGAGCCTTAGGTTGTGGTTAGCATCTGAATCTAGCCAA
>JAHREE010000378.1:1619895-1656066 GCA_033628505.1 Tringa tobata
CCAACAGGGTAGGTTTAGACTAAACATTAGGAAAGAATTCTTCACAGAAAGAGTGGTCTGGCATTGGAATAGACTGCTCAGGGAGGTGGTTGAGTCACCATCCCTGGATGCGTTTAAGAGACAATTAGATGTGGTGCTGAGGGATATGGTGTAGGGGAGGACTTTGTAGAATAGGGTAGGTGGTTGGACTCAAAGATCCCAAGGGTCTCTTCCAACCTAGATGATTCTATGATTCTATGTATATTTATGTAGAAATTCCCATTGCCTTTTGAGTATGAGCCCAGTTTAGGCAGAAAGATGTTTATAGTTTTCCTTTAGAAATGGATGTCGTCTTATATATAGTGTATGAGCATGGGGATATGTGTAAGCATTCCAAACTCTTCCACAGAGATTAATTTTGCAGATAGTATTGCATATATAATGGCATGTGAAACTAGAAATCTGTGCATTTGTAATTATCAGGTAGTGCCATGGAGGTGAAACACAGACACCAGTAAGACTGGTCATTCCACTTATAAGGTTTTCTTTTGTTTTTAAATCATGTGTTCATTAAGATAAACTGAAAAAAGCTTTGTCTAACACAAACTCAGATATTCTTGGCATGTTTAACATGGAATAACTATTCTCCTTTTATATTAGTAACAATTAGCAAGAAGACAAATGAAATATTTATCTTTCTACAATATTGTCCTTTTGATGAAAATATATTCACCCAAGAAGACTTGCATAAATATCCAAAAAGGTAAACATATTGACTTAATAGTCACCAGACAGTAAAAGAATGCTGTTGCATGTTCTCTGGGACAACAGTAAGGAATTATTGTTTAAAATAAGGTCCCAAAGCACATGCAACAGTATTCTTCTACTGTCTTGTGACTACTAAGTGAAGATGTTTACATTTTTTGATAGCTCAATTAGAATGGGAAGCACAAGCTGTGCAAGTCACTATTAAAATACTTCTTCCCATTTTCTCACACGCTTTAAGACTGCATAAATCACATCCCAGATTTCCTAAGGCAACCACTCCCCTTCATTATAGAGACACCAGAGAAAGAGTTACATCCTTCCTCTCTGAAAACCTCAGGAAAATTTCACATCCTTCTGTCTCCCCTTGTTCAACAGAGCACTCAACAGAAAATACACACCTCCTTTGTAGTTAGGCTTTTACTGAGCAAAAAAGGGAAAAACACTAAAGCACCCAGCATGCTGGCAGTGAAAATGTTGGACCGCCACTCTAAAGAAGATACAAAAAAGTAACAAAATAATCTCTGTCTTGGAGAACCTCTAAAGGGATCTAGATTTTCTGTCAAACACCTTAGTCTTCTAATTCTTACTCGCCTGAGCAGTCCTCTGAGCATTCATACTGGAAATCCACCCAAACAAGCATAGGAGGCATAGACAACAGGGCAAGCCTAAACAGAATAAATCTACCTATCTTCAATACTATGTAAATAGCAAAATTCCTGATGGTGTTCTGAAAATTGAATATTAGTCTTATTTTTTATATCATTGTGGAGATTACATGAGGAAGAATTTTACCTAGAAATCCAAGCAAAACAAAGAGTAACGAAGGAGAAATTACTGTGTTGGAAGAAATAAACCTGTAAACAGTTTTCTCACAGGCTATTTGGTAAATGTCAGAAGGATGTCTTTTCAAGATATGTTTAACAAATTGCCAAAATGAAAGCAAAAGGTGGGAGTGCCAATATATTTAAAAATTTTTTGGTATTTGCAAAAGAAATCTTATAAACATTGTAAACAGTTTTGTGTTTCCTAGGAATTTAAAGTATTTAAAGAACTGCCGATTCATCACAGACAACTTTGTTCTAACCTGCACACTTGGTTCTCCATGGAAGCACATTACTCACCATTCTAAGCAGCGATGGACAAAAATACAGCCTATGCTGGACCTTCCTACCCGCTGACAAAGTCTTTCATTTGATAAGGAAATACTTAAATTATTATTTTTTTATTATTCCAAGTGTCGTTGCCTAAACTCAATGTGGCTCTGCAGTATTTGTTAGTTTCACTAACTCCTTTCATCAATTTGTTAACAGTGCTTCAGTATATTGCCTTGAGACTGTGCTGCTTTTTTATAGGAATAACTGTGGCAGGTCTAAAATGGAGCTACTAACACTCACTTTTTTTCTTTTCTCTTCTACAGTCTCTTTGGATGTATTCTGTTCTTACCAAGAAAATTAAACTAACCCTCTATTAGATCTCATACTCTTTGATTCCCTTTTGCACTATATTCTTCTTATGACCATAGCTATTTTTAATTCAATTAACATACATCTGCAATGTCTCAGTTTTTTTCTAAGAGTGCTTCAGAGAATGCAATTTTGGTAATGTTTTGTATTAGCAAATAGATCAAACTAGATTCTATCCCAGACTTTTTTTTCTCCGTCTTATGACTGAATTGCACAACGGAATTTTAAATTGTATTCATTTTTTCCCAGTCATGATCCTCATGAACTATTCCAGGTTGAATTATAGTACTGAGAAATAAACTTCAATCAGATTTAAAAAAACTTCTATATCCAATATACAGAAATGTTTAAAGTGCTTATTTATAAAACTATAAAACATTCTGCAAAGATATGAACAAGCAAAACATAGAACATAGCCTATGACCAAGTTGTATTGCTATTTCTTTTTAAATTGTAGGCTTGTCAATTGAGTTTTACTGTGTTGCTTGATTTGGAACAGATGGGCATATGAAAATGTGCACCTAGTTCAGCTGAAATTTTACCTTTTTAATAGAATATTTTGTTGAGTGAAAACTCAGAATTACATGCCAACACTGAATAATGTCTATAGATTATGCTTTCTTTTCCCAAGCACATTTGTAGAAATAACTCAAGAATTTACAATAGTAATCCTGACTTTGATATGAATAGTGAGTGAAGTCCACATGTGAGAATAGGAATAAGTCATCTCTAACTTATCTTTTCTAAGACTATATTTTTTTTCTAAGTGCTTATTTCAAAACTTGAAAATAACAAAGATTAAGCTTGTACACAGAGGAAGTAACTTTTACTAGACAAATAATATAGATAGAAAATGCCTACATTTTTGGAATATAAACCCCTTAATCAGAGATCCAGAATAGATACAGCACCCCTCCCTACAGATAATGAAAAATTTGGTAATTCTACTGCCTCACTTATACCTTCTTTTATGTCTCTTACTAAATCATGTATGTTATTTAATTTTGGAATTCTGTGACTGCCTATGGTAATTAAAAATCTATGTATCCAATTACTTTTATGAAACATATTTAACATGTTTGTATATATATATTTGAATATATATATACGAGTATTAAAATTTCAATCAGCATGACAGAGGAATTTTCCTTTCCCCTCATTGCATCTTGCAGGCATATTTTACTTTGTGTGATTCTAAATTTAAAATCTCAATTCTTGCTAATGAGGGAAGGTCGGACATATAGGAGAATCAGTAATAATTAGTGAATGAATGAAGTAAATTTACAGTAAATTTACAGTAAAAATCATCTGCAGGGGTGATGAGTATCTCAATATCTTGGAGGAATTAATCATATTATTGAGACTCCTGTCTTTTTCATCTAAGGACAGAAGTATCCCATATTATTAAATTTTAGACTACTAAAGTTAGATTCATATAATTCAACCTCAGGGTTTATTCCACTCATTCATCCCTTATAGCATTGCATAGATCATCATCTGAACTTCTAGTCAGAAATTGCCATGGAAACATTTTTCTTAGTGCAAATGAAGAGAAATTGAAAGCTGTTTAAATGTTCTGGTAAAACACGATGAAAAAGGAATTAAATGCTAACATAATTCTCATCTCTAGTGTAGGTTTACAATCTCTTCATGTTTTGTGTAAATTTATAATCTGAATCTTTACTACAGTTCCTCAGTTTAGGGAAATATTTTCATACAGTGCCTGTATGAAAATATTCTGCTGACTGTTGTATCATTAACAAATAGTCTCTTTTGTATATCTGTGCCTTATGCCTGAGGCACGGCCATGGCTATTGATCTTTATTTCTTATGTGCCATTAAAATATCACAGTCTTGGTTCACAGGGTATACATCTAGTGTACGCTTACGGTGCTGTCATTCTTAATGCTCCTTTTTGAATGTTTATTTTTCTGTTTTCAGTTTCACTTGTGGTCATAATCTTAATTTCTTTACTAATTAACTTTTTGCATTTATTTATTATGTTTTTGCACTGCTTTTTGAAACATATATAAATGCTTGTCAATGCCCCCTTGTATATCAGTGAATGATACTCACTTTAAAAAAATATTTTAATGAAAACCAATTCTACCTTGTGTAGCTTTTTCTACATTAGTCTTTCTTTTGATTTCATTGATGACATATTTTTATGTGAAAATGAGGTTGCTTCATAAGTAGTACAGGCTGGCTTCCTTTTGTATTCTATGCTCTTTCCATCTACCACTGCAACAAATCCCGCCTTTTCCCATGTTCCCAGTTTCCTCTCACTCGTCCATTTCCTGTTCCTTTCCGTGTCTGTTAGCGTCATTTAAAAAAAGGCAAAAAAGCAAAAAACAAAAAAAAAACCAACCCAAACAAAACAAAAACAAAAAAACCCAAACCAAAACAAAAAACAAACCAAAAAAAACCCCAAACCCCAACAATTGTTGGCTTTCTTTCATGTCATTTTACCTACGTGTTTTGCCTGAACAGCTATGGCCAGGACGAACTGTGTGTGGTCTGGAATTGAGTTTAGGCTGACTTACATCTCTTGGTCACAGAATGGATAAGAGCTGGTCATCTCCCTGCTTTTTCCTCAGTGGGAGTGTTATGAAGACCTTTCTCCTGTACCTGGGAACAGATCTGAAAGAAATGTATAGGACATTCGTAACTCCACAGTACTGACAATCTTGGTTCAAATTGGCCATTCTAAAATTATCTGTGAGGGAGAACTGACAGACAGACATATTGACGTGGAGATATATAGGCAACACAAGTGCAAAAGCTTCATTTCCTTAGGGAAGCATGGTAAGAATATCCTAGAGGGAGAATTTGTAATGAGTATAATCATAGTTTAGATGGATTATAGAGCTGATCTGATAATTTATGCCTCTTAATTACATATTTACTGTTCTTACACACTGTAGAATATGCTGTCTTTCTAAAGACATATACAACAGATCACTTATAAACACATGATGTCCCAAATATATTTTTCTAAGAATTTTAACCCCTGTGTTTTGAAATAAAAAAAATTAAAAACTTGGAAAGTGTTGGTAACATTAAAGGTCTGTCTTGCAAGGAATCTTATCCCTGACTGTGGCTCACAGAAACTACTCTGATTCCCATTTTTCTAATCAAAGGCAAATTTGTACAGGTGCCCATACACCTTAAGCAGCAGTAGGCACTATAAAGATGTTACAACTATTTTGTCCCTGCCACCCTCTAACTTCTGCAACTGCAGATCCATTAACACTTCCCCCCATCTCTTTTTAACCTTTTCATGTGGTTTTGTGGCTGCCTAATGTGAGGGAAGGTTTTTAATCTTTACGGTATGTTAAAAATGCTTCCCTTCCTCTGTTTTTGGTCCTGGGTATGGTATTTGGGCACGTAGAAGGATTTTCTATGGTCTAGTTGTTTTTGCTGTCCATGTGGACCAAAACTGCTACCTCAGATTTAAAGTTCTTTAAAAGAATTGTTCACAGTGGAAATGTCTTTAAACTGCATGTTCCTACCATTTTTTAATATTATGGCCTTTCTATGCTCAGAATAGAATGGAGCAGACAAACTGTCATTTTTATGAAAACAGGGACAAACAGTTCTCAAAATTGTTTAATGCATATATGAAAATTTGCCCTTTCTTGTAAAATAGAAAAGAGTGGGGTACAAGAACTCTTTTTCTTAAGATCTTTTAAAGCACCAGAAATTATATTTCTTTCTATAATTAACTTAATGTAATCATTAATTTTTCCTGTTGAACTACACATCAAAATAAGGATGAGGAGTCAGATTGTTCTTAGGTCATTTCCTCAATGCTTTATTTCTGCTATTTCCCACTGAATACCTTTCTAGTTTCATTGCCCCAGTTCTGCATGGAATTTATCTTCATTATTTGACTGCTTTCTTTTCCAAGTCATGACCTTATGGCAACAGTGTACTAAGAGAATCATTAAATTACTTGCCAAAAGTAGGAGATCCATGAGCTCTAGTGATAGAATTTTCCAAAATGTCAGCTTACAGCACTTGCTCACACAAAATTAATTACCATCTTGAGAACAATTTGGGAAAATAATATTGTGAACAATCTCAGTACTTTAAGAATGTTTCCATTTGGAGAAAAAAATGTGAATCTTATACAGTTCCTCTTTCTCAAAGCAGTAATAAAATTATTCTGTAGATAAATATATTTTAAGAAGATCAAGTCAGCTACATATGGACTTGCTCCAAGTTAACTTTTCTGTTAATGTCAGGTGTAGTGGGGATCATAATGGGTTTGTGGCTTCAGGAGTATTTTCTGGAGACATTATACCTATCTGAATTCCACTCCCTAACTCTGTTTTTCTCTAATTTAAAAATGATATTGATGCTGCTGCACTTTACTGGTTGCCTATTCTGACAAAATTCTGGTAGTCAAAAGGAAATTGGAGTCAAAGCTGACCACTTTTTACAAGGGTACTGGGTAGCCTCCAAGTAACTTAAGAGTAGATCTCAGTTTTTCTTGTTCTTTTTTATGGCTATTTCAAGTCACAGTCTAGTCCCAAATTAACAGAATAAATGTGAATGAAAAAAAAAGAAAAAAAGCACATTTGGTAATTTATGTAAAAAAAGCTATTTTATATTTAGTTGTTTCTTTTTAAATTATAGCCATAAGAGCACTGAAGCAATTTAAAAGCAAGAGTAATTCTTCTAGCAAGAGAGAAGTTGGTGACAGAGGGAAAGAGAAGAAAGATTTGGAACATCAGAGAACAAAGAAGAACCGCCAGTTTCCAAAAATATGGTTAACAAAATACTCCTGGTTAAAATATGATGATGAAAGGGGAATAATGTTTTGTGCACCATGTCGTAAGCACAATGTGGATTTGGGGGAAAACATTCATAATTTTTGTTCTGGCACTGATGACTTCAAACTTGAATATATAAATACACACCAGAGTAGTGAAGCTCATGCCTGGGCTACCTGCATGGAAGCTGCCAGTACTGCTTCACCAGATACAGCTTCTGCTGAGCAGATGTTGAAGAGCATGAACTCAATAACATTGGGTAGAGTAGAAAATATTTTTAGAACATGCCATGCTATTGCTAAATCTGGTCGTCCCTTTACAGACCTTGACTGGATGTGCAAACTGGATGATATGAAAGGAGTGGATATTGGTTCTGTGTTTAGAAATGACAAGTCAGCAAGAATGTTTATACACTTTATTGCTGAAGTAGAGAGAAGAGCTTTGAAAGAGAAACTGGAGAAATGCAATTTTTTTTCTGTTATTAGTGATGGAGTCACAGACAGTATGCTCAAAGCAGCTGCAGTTGTCTACGTACGCTTTGCAAATAAAGGGAAAGTCTATTGCCAGATTGTTGGGGTTCGACCTGTTCACCAAACTGATGCTTCAACTATAAAGAATGCAATTGAGGAAACATTACAAATAAATCTTCAGCTCAGTCTGGCAAGCCAGGACTGGTCAAAAAAATTAGTTGGATTTGGAAGCGATGGGACAGATGTCATGGTAGGGCGAAACAGTGGGGTAGCTAAACTTCTGAGGGAAATTCAGCCATGTGTACAGTCTGTGCATTGTTTTGCTCACCGCCTAAAGCTGGCTTACAAAGGAGCACTGAAAAATATTCAGCTATACAACATCCTGATGAATGTCTTGAGAAATATGTATTACTTTTATCATAACTCACCTCTAAATAAGAATAATCTCAAAGCCACATATGAAGCCATTAACTTACGCCCAGCTATTCCTTCTCGTATTGGAGGCTCCCGGTGGCTTCCTCGTCTACAAACAGCTCTACAAATTCTCCTTAAAGGTTATCCTGCAATTGTTCTACATCTGAGTAAGGTAAATGATCTAAAATTTGGGTGTAGCTTCAGGAAAAATTAAGTCTAATTTTGGTCCACATATCTGATGCTTTGTTTTTCTATATTGATTTCCAGATGGAAAGAGATTCAAAAGCCTTGAACTGTCAAAAAGTCAAAGGCCTTCTACAACTCCTTCTGAGAATGGAGATAGTCAAGTTTTCTCACTTCTTGTTGGATGTCATCAATGTCCTCAACATTTTGTCACGTGTTACTCTAGATCACAACTCCTCCATTGCAGACATATTTGCAACTGTGCAGTCGACGCTGGAAACACTCCACATGTATCAAACAAGGTCTGGCATTTCTAACAACTGAACCATGATCTCTTGGGATATAATAAAAGAGTATTATATATCTTTTTTGTATTCTGTATCTTTCAGAGCTGGTCCAAAGGAACGCCTGGTAGAGGCCATTCAGCACTTTCATGGTTACCAGCTTGCTGGAAATGGAAATATTTCAGCAATACGGACCAAAGTACTAAGCACTTTGGTGAAGAGGCTACGTGATTGTTTTTGCGATGCAAGTCAAGATGTTTTGCGAGCAACTACTATTGGAAGTTTTAAACTATGGCCTGATAAAATGAAACAAGGTATAGAACTGTGATAGTGGCTATTTCAAGTGCACCTTCTAAATTTTTAAAAAGCATAATAATATTTTGGTTTTGCCTTTGTTACAGAATTTGGTGAAAAGGAGGTATCTGTCTTGACTAAACATTATGAAGTCATACTAGAAGCTGCTAGCGTGAAAATAGGTGAAGTAGAAACTGAATGGAGCATGTTGAAATTAGAGCTGTATAACAGGTAATAAGATAATGGAATTTCTGTCTCTTTATTGATTTTCTAAAAGAATTGTGGAGATACATTTAGTGATAATTGTATTTCTTATAATGCTTTTTAGATTTCAGAACATCCAAACCTTGACATGGGATACAGTGAACTCAGACTATTCAAAGAAGTATCCCAACATCCTGACATTGGTAGATTTGATCCTAACTCTGCCAGCAAGCTCAGCTGAAACAGAGCGAGGCTTCAGTCAAATGAAACTCACCATGACGCATTTGCATTCTAACCTAAGGTCTGAAAGTGTGACGGATTTTATGATAATTCAGATGAACTCTCCAGATATCAAAAAATTTGATCCCCAGAAAGCTATTCATTTGTGGAATGCTACTTGGCAAAGAAATAGAAGACTACAGGGATGTGATATGATGACAAATGAAAGACCAGATTATTCCTCTGAATTCGATTTGGAGAGTCTCTGTGGAAGTGACTAGATGAAAAGTGTTAGTTTTTATTTCACAATCTTCATCTAACATACATGGACACTTTAACACACTACCCTGCAGGAATAACAAGCGGAAAATTTGTATTTTTTTTTAGTAATGTATTATAATGTTAAAATATGGCTTTTCTTTGTGTTCACTGATGAATCTCCAGTAGATGTTTACATTTGCCCTTCCATACCTGGCTTCTGTAAATCTCAAGACAATGAACAAAAATAATGGAGTACATTTTCACCTTGGTGACATGCGGATGGGGGGTGACTCATAATTTCTATGTGACTGTTTATTGCATTTAGCTGAGTCATAATACATTATAACCACTGGAGTTAACTATCATTGTACTATCGACCTTAATAGTTCAAGAAATTTCATTGATTCTGGAAACACTGATTTTCTTTTGATAAATGTGTGGAAAATCAATGCATCATTTCTGTCAAATGATTGCTTGACCTCTGTAGCCTATGAATTTTGGGTCATGCCTTCTCTCCATGTCTGTATGTGTTGCTACTTTTTATTCTCTTGTTGTTAAGGTTTAACATGACCTGTCACAGATTTTTGTCAGACTTCTCCTTCAGAAGACACTCCTACAGAGGCAGGGCGGATCCATTTTCCATTCCTGATTATTAATTGCACAAATCAGTCTTCACATAGCAAATATTTTTACAACCAGGATATGACTAATATACTTAACAGCTTGCACCACTTTTTTTCTCTGTAAAAATGTCTGTGAGGGTTGCAGTAAGAATGCTGTGTCGTGATTTTTAATCTAGGACCTGAGAATGAGAATTTTTCAGAGAAGTATTTGATTTCATGATTTCATAATTTTACATGTTTTAAGTGCAGCTTTCTACTTGATAATTTCCAACTAAGGTAAAGCATACCAGCAGAATATATTTCTACCTTCAAGAAAAAAGCAAGGATTTATATAAAAAAAATAGCTAAAGTGAAATCACTAATGATCCCAGCAGTGATGAAGATGAATTAGAAATAATATGGGAGAAATGAATGTAAGGTCATTCACCTTTAAATCAAATCTTTTCTAAATCAAGATAAACTGTCTACTTTCAACACAAAACATGTAATTGCAGAAGTTATGCTAGACACACATCACACACAAACACACATATATAGTCCTTTTCTGTGTATCTTGCATAAATATTCATGCTACTTACAGCTGTAAATAGTGTGTCAGAAATAGAGTAGGTTTTGAATGCACCCCTCATTAAGGGATGTTAGTCCACTCAAGTAGAGTTATCTGTAGAGTAATCTGTTATTTGTGATTTCTCAGATAACAAAAATGTTTAGTTATAGGTTACCTAATAAACAACAGGATATATATTATACAGCGTACCTTATTAGGTATGTGGCATTGCTAATTATAAGGATTTTCTCTTAAGTCATGTAATACCGTTTTTCCCTTCAAGTTTTCAAATTGAAAGATTTTAACTATCATGAGATTAGGAAAAGCTTGAGAATGTGTCCTCTGAATGTCCAACAGCAGAATGGAATAACTGCAACAGCAATGTAATAACTGTCTTAATTTGTGCAATGTGTTTCCTCAAAGAACTTTGATCTGTTTCCAGTGAAATTTACTTACTGATCTTGACCATCTCTCCAGTTTTTCAAAATCTTTGTGAATTCTGAATCTTTTTCCAGAATGCTTGTTAGCCTTTCTAATTAAAAGTGTTTCTATACACCAGTATTCTTTTCTCAGCACCGTCTGTGTAGCTGCCCACTCATAGCATTTCTCCATGATTTTAAAGCATTGGCTACCTCTGAATTAAATTGAAAGAATCATAGAATTGTCTAGGTTGGGAGGGACCTTTAAGATCGTCTACTCCAACCATCATCTGACTCTGATAAAGAACATCACTAAACTATGTCACTAAGCATTAAGTCTACCTTTCTTTAGCTTAGCTCTGAGTGAAAAAGAGAGTTGTTTCTTCACATTTACCACAGGGGAAGAAAACTGGGTAGACACTGCAGATCACCTGACGGTGCTTAAATATCTTTCAATAATTCATGTTTGCCATAGGCTTACATCAACTAATGTCAAATTCACCCAAAAACTTTGTTCCAGAATTATCTACAATCAAATCAAAGTTCTAAAAATTACAATTAATGTTTTAGACTCCATTTCAGACATTATCTCTTGATTCAAGTTCTTTGATTTCCTTGCCCCTTAAATACTTTTTAGGTGTGCTTCTGAAGTCATCTAGCCTCACAAAAAGTGACATGAGGATATTTTAGAATTTTGTGCAGAAAAAAAAAACCAAAATTCAAATTCATTTTAGGAAGGAAATGCAGCTTCTCTCCAAACATATATATGCATAAAATTTCTCTGGTGTATGAAGAGAAATTGAGGGCATTACTCCTCATTTTCCTAATTGGAGGAAAACCCAAATCTACAGAGATTCTAGACTATTAATTCAAATTGGCAACTTATTATTAAATACTGAAATTATGAAATTAGTATTCAGACACATTCTTAATATTTCTACCACTTAAATCTTTCTTCATAAAAATTAGCAAATTTCATTTTACTGTTCCACTTCAAAGAGTAAAGTTTGTTAGCTATGCCTTTCCAAAAGGACAATAAGTTTGTCTGTATAAAGGAATAAGTAAGTCCTTCTGATATTTCACGGATTCTGTTTGCTTTTAAAGGTAATCTGAAAACTTACTCTTTTGACACTATGGAATTGATCAGAACGTGACCAAATCTGCTTTGTTTCTCAAAATATAGATAATTTGAAACTTATTTTATGGGGTTTTTTTTTGTTACTGCAGGGTTTTTGCAGTGAATCCTCACTGAGCCAGCAAAATCCATTTCTAAAAAAAAAGACTCATATCTGTCTGTTAAATTTTGATGTACCTAATTTTGCATTTTAAGACTGTGCATGAACCTTGAAGTTTCTATTTGCTTATAAGCAAATACATGCCTATATTAAAAACAAAGATGTTTTTTTGCACTTATTTTTACCTTGTGTTTTCTTAAAAATAAAATTGACAGAGCTATTTATAACTTGCACAAGCCAATTCTGAGAAGCTTTTTAAGCAATTCAATTTTGTGTCAAAGTTTAACAAACAATGGTCTGTTTTCCCCCCCATTTTCTAACACACACTTGCTTTCAAGAGCAGAGATATATTTATGATTTAATAAAATAGCTCACAGTGAAAGAAAAGGTTGGTAGGTATTCAGTACACAGAATATATGTGTGATTGGTATTTGTGAACTGCTCATTAACTGCCAGTGTAGACTGTGTGAGGATGAGGTAGTGACCATGATGCAGATCAAGACAAGTATCAAAATAATTAGAGTGTATTGGAATATTTGACGTTTTGCTGTTACACAGGCAACACGTGATTTATTTTAAACAAGAAAATGTCATGTTTGGCTTGAAAGAATTTACCACTATCAATAGTACCTAATAAATAAATAATTTTCCCATATGGCCAGTAAAATAAAACAAATATATTTCCTTTAACAGAAAAAGTCTATTTTAAATCGTAAATATATTTTTTATATATATTGATTTTCTTTTATTAGGTTTTATACAAAAGAAAGTATTTATTGACATTTTTCTTGACTTGATTAACTTGAATCTTGGAACAAATTGCCTTCCTGATGCATGGATGAACTTAACACTTCCAGATGTAAGTTAACCCCTACTTTCATTTCAACTGAAGTATAGGTTTGTGTAGAAGATGTAACGTTGTCATAGAATCATAGAATTATAGAATGGTTAGACTTGGAAGGGACCTTAGAGATCATTGAGTTCCAACCCCCCTGCCATGGGCAGGGACACCTCCCTCTAGACCAGGTTGCAAGCATTGTCCTTGCTATGATAAAGTCAAAAGTATAACTCTTACAGGGCATTATCAGTTTTTCCTCTAAATTCTTCTGTTTCACTTCATAAAGATTCTGGAAGCCACTGTGCCAGAAATAAAATGCTTTTCTCAACACTATATTTCAAATTTATGATTTTCAAATTATATCAGTTCCTTAGACACCATTGAAAATTCATTAACAGGAGTTAAAATAGGACTGTTTAGGTTCTTCCTTGCAAAGCAGGAGAATAAAATCTGGAGCTCTCTGACCTTAAACTTATTTATCCAAGATTTTGCAGATTTAGGAACATCGGAAATTATTATTTAGTCTTTCCAAATCTTCCAACACTGAATTTTGTGAGTTATTTTACTTTCAGATGTTGCTGGTAAACTTATGGGATGAGAAGGTTACTTGTTTTGGCATAGTTTAGATAATTATTTCTGACAGCAAGCCATGATTCACATTAAGATTTTACTTGGATTTTACATAAAGGTAACTGCTTTATTCAAATATTCTTCACACAGATGAACTGCATGGTTAAACCACTTCAAAGTTTCTGAGTGATGGATTTCCACTGAGTTCAGTGAAAACTAGGCACAGCTGTCATCATCAGTATATTAAATTCTAATCTTAGCACAGGAAATTAATTTTGTGGGAAAATCTATGAGTCAAACATTGTTTATTAATAGACCACATGCACATGTACCCCATGTTTTTTATTCTTTGAGAACTTTTAGTGCTTTAAAGTACTGTTTTTATTTTAACAACAGAATAACTATCAGATACAGCCTTCACAATGCTGTGTCAGGAGATTTTACGTGTATTCACCTATTTGTGTTCTGTACTTTTCTCTGCTATCCACGTACAATGTCTTCAGTGGTAAAAAGATACATATGGCAAGCTGCAAAGAAGCTTTTCTACTTTTTTGTAACTGAAAATAATGCTGGAGCAGAGAAAAGCCACATGGTGGATCACTGTAAGAGTAGGCAAAAAGGACCAAGGCACAGGCCCAAGCATTTATTACATTTTGTACTCATTCTGCTGAATTGATCTATTCTCAGTGCTCTTCCAGACAGAGCATGGTTCAGGGGTTAGCATGTACTAAGTTATCTCTTAGGCAGTTTAGATTTAGGGAGTCCTATTTAGGGAGTCAGAGTATTTATGTAGAGGGTTATCAACTGCACATACCAACCAGCCTCAGTGACAGACAGTGATCTGTAGCCTGTTTTGTTTAGTGATGCATGCCTTTTGTACGTCTTTCAAATCTCATTGCAGAACCTTGTCCATCCTAACCAGGAAAAAGACCTAAGGATACATACTATATGGAAAGTGTATATTTATGCACATACATTTGACAACATTTATTATTTTGTTTTCATAGTTGCAAAATCTGGCATCTGCATTCTCAGTGAACTCAGAACTTACTGACTGGCGCAGATTCTTGCTAGCAGCAGCACAGGCTTGGCCAGTGCCATCTGTGATACAACTTCTCAAAACGCTATATAGCTTCAAGTCTATTGATGTAGCTGGATCAGGCTTTGTTACACGGGACCACTACATGCAGGTTATGATTCTTTTCTCTTTTGAATTATATTCTTTTGTTAAACTCTCTGAATTTAATTATATATTGTTTTGTTTATTCACTTTCAGATATTCAGCCTGAATTTTAAATGTTTTGGTTTTTGAGGGTGCTTTCTTGTAAAAAATGTCTTCAGGAAACTGAAGACCTATCTTATCCATAGTTTCACAAATCAGACTAATGAAGCTTACTTTTTTACTTCCATTTCCTACTTTCGCCATAAATTAATTTCAATTGAAAATCCTTCCTGTTCTAAAGAAACTGTTCTGTGAATACTTTAACTATCCTTAACTTGTTTGACACTGTAGCTATAAGACAAAAAAAAAAATTGTCCAAACAGAAATAAATATTTTACTTTGGGCTCACCAGCTCTACTTTAATTAAATCTTTCTAGAATTTTTCCAAAAAGGAATTTTTGCAAATGAAGGTTGTTTCCCAGACCTTGAAAACATGGACAATTATAAATTCTTTGACCTATTATTTTCTGTAAAGACAACTTCTGCTTGAACTGTTGTATAGTTCAGCAAGGTTTTTCAGGAAGCAAGTTTCATGAGAGTATTAATAACATAATAACATTAATAACATATTTTTCTTCTTTTAGCAAAATTCTCCTCATTAAATTGTCACTTTTACTTTGGATTCTTAATCATACTTAGGATGAGTGCTGGTTCACTCTTTAATGCATACTAGCCATATATATGTCATACATATATGTACATAGCTATACTTTATGTTTAGATACGTACATATGCCAACATGTATATATTGGTATCTAAATATATATGTAGATATATGTGCATGTATATACAAAAGTTCTACAGTTCTCTCAGTTTGTATTTGTTTGGTGATACTAAAATAATTTTCAAACTGTTTTAAATAAATTTCATAGAACCTTTATTGCAGTTTATTTTTGAATCTAGTATTCAAATCTAGTATCAGTTTCCTTCAACAATTAGAGGCTATCTTATTCCAGAAGCTTGTCAGTTTCAGAACAACTTTGATTGATTTAAATCTTCCAGGAGTGCCTACCAACCCAGCCCCTGCCCTCCTTCCTTATCCTCTCTTTACCCTCCACCCCTCATGCCAACTTGCAAAGAAACAAATTCTTCAAAGCCAGAAAAAACACAAAATGTGCAGGTCTATCTGCATCTATTTGTCTACTGTTGTGGTAATTTTTACAGAAGTGTGAGAGCTTAAAAGTAAGGTAACAGTTACAAGACATGCAGACTGTGAATGTACATTTTTAATACAGGATCCTAGTTCAAATGTAATTTTAACTGAGCAATTCATTTACTCACTTCAGGATCAGAATTAGCTCACATTCAGTCAATGATAGCATGAAATCAATGCTTGTTTCATTTCTTTCTTATTCATTTTTTCTTCAATGGTTAATGTGCTGTAGAACGTTGTGCAATAGAGTATTAATGACTCATAGAATTAGAGAATGGTTTGCTTTGGAAAGGATCTTAAAGACCATCGAGTTCCAAACCCTCCTGTGATGGGCAGGGACGCCTCACCCTAGACCAGGTTGCTCAAAGCCCCATCCAGCCTGGCCTTGAACACTCTAAGGATGGGACATGCACAGCTTCCCTGGACAACCTCTTCCAGTGCCTCACACCCTCATAGTATGGAATTTCTTCCTAATATCAAATCTCAATTTCCCCTCTTTCAGTTTAAAACTGTTACCCCTCATCCTATCACTACAATGAAGTCCATGAAATTAAGGACAGAACAATAGCGGAGAGTTAATAACTAATTGTTCATCAGTCATTATCATTGATAATTATTTCATTGATATCCATTGGTATCAATTGATATCAAGTATTTCAATTATATCATTAATAATTATATCATTTACAGCAGACCATCTGATATATTTCTGGTAAAGATCTCAAAGACAACATGAAGTCTATTTTTCTGTTATTAATTTGCTCAGTTTTCCCAGCTAACTCACATGGGAAAAAAGCAGAAAATTCTTTTCCTTTCTGAAAAATCTCTTGGAGCTTCCTCTTTTTCTTATTTCATTGTATTGCTTAGTAAAGAAAATACACAATGCAATATTTTATAAAATCAAGAATGTAGTAATTCATCTGATGTGGAAAAGGATGTTGCTACTGAAATTCCTAACTTTGGTAAAATATTTTAACTTGATGCCTACACTGAAAGACTATTGCATCTCTCGTTAACACCTGTGATTCATGAAGATTTCCAAGTATTTGAAATCTTCAATTTGTCTATTAATCTAACAGGGAATATACTAGTGTTTTTTTCAAATGTTAAAATCTTTCAATAAAAATGGAAAAAAACTATATTCTCTGCTTAATATTGAGACTTACATTCAAAATGTCATGAAACTTCATTTTATTTTACTGTCTTAACAAGAAACAATGTCAAGCAAAGTTCATTGAGAATAACAGAAAGAACCTTCCACTGGGAATCTGAGGTGCCCCAGCTGGCCCCTCTATCTGTACCTGTACTAGTTAACTACACAAGTGCCAGGGAACGTCCCCAGGTAACAGTACTCAATTGTCCATAGCGTCATGTTGTTTGCACGACCTGGAATGGTTTAACATGGGACACTTCCAAGCAAGTAAGTTTTTCTGTAGGCAGTGTGCTCGTGGCCATTCTATTTTTGAAGGGAAGAACTATCTGATATTTCCTGTGTGGTGAATCTAGTACTGGAGATTTGGTTCTGGGCACTTTTAATTTACAACTCTGTAGGCATTATAGGACACTTAGTCTTGTTGAGAGCAGGCAGGCATGGGAAGAGCCATGCCTCTGTCCTTCATTATACTGAAATGTGTGGACAGTTCCTTCCAAAAGTACAGCTAGGACAAAAGCTATGGGGTGGCAAAGGATACCCAAAAAGGAAAAAAACCAGAACACACACAGAAACTCTGCATCATATTCTACTTCTTGGGTTTACAAGTACCTAGTTAATTTTCACTTGTTTCAAGTGCATAGAGTCACTTCTATCCTACTCCAGTTCCAGTAATTCCCAAAGTATCTGTTACAAAGTACAAACAGCTACTTATTTACTCTGATGTCATTGCATATTAATAGTAAATTCAGCTTGATTAAGTCAAAGAATTAAGCTGTTAGTAATTTGATGAAATTATAGAGCATAAGGACCACTTTATTTTAATGTGTGAAAATAAAAAATGTTTTTAAATTTTTTATTCAGGTTGGCCTATGGTTTAATGGAGATGAAGACCTAAGCGTAACGGAAAGTTGCACAGAATCTTTGCCTTTAGATAGGCTAAGAAATCTCCTAAAGGTAACTTTAAAAACATAGATATTTTGAAGAGACCACTCACTATTCTAACCTGAGAGGTGTCATTCAAAAGTTTCTTGGCTGTCTTTTTTTTCTGTAACTGCTGCAATGTTTCAGTGGTTTTTGAGGTCAGGTGGTGCTTTAGAATATGATTCTATATATAAAAACCCCAAAGTTAGAAATAATGTAGAAAGGAATCTAGGAATTGTCCTTCAGTATTCTAAAACATAGTCTATTCAGAAAGCCTCCTCCTAGAGAAACTAACTGTTATGTTACGGACTAGACAAGTGGTCTGTGTGGTGGGTGAGGATCTGGCTGACAGTCTGCACCTAGATGGTGGTGGTAAATAACCCCTTTTGAATCTGGCAACCTGTCACAAGTGGGGTCCCCAGGACTGTTACTGGGCCAAACGCAGTTTAATATCTTCATAAGTGATCTGGAGGATGGGATAAAGTGTGCTGTGATGAAGTTTGCTGATGACACCAAACTAAGTGGGGAAGCAGACATTTCAGAAGAGAGGGACACCCTGCAGGAAGACTTGGATAGCCTGGAAGAATGGCCTAACAGGAACCTTAGGAAGTTCAACAAGGACAAGTGTAACATCTTGCATCTGGGAAAACATAATTCAGGAGTGCAGCACAGGCTACGATGTACCCAGCTGGGGAGCAGCTCTGTAGAAAAGGACCTGAGGTTCTTTGGATGACAAGCTCAGTATGAGTGAACACTGTGCTGCTGCTGTGGCAAAGAAAGCCAAGAGGATGCTGGATTACATCAGCAAGGACGTCACCAGCAGAGATGAAGAAGTCGTCCCACTCAATGCTTGTCAGGCCACATCTGGAATACTGTGTTCAGTTCTAATCCCTGGTACACAAAAAAGGTGTGGACAGGCTGGAGAGGCTCCAGAGAAGGGGCACCAAGATGATCAAAGGACTGGTAAGCCTGCACTATGAGGAAAGGCTAAGAGAACTGCATTTGTTTGGCCCTGAGAAAAGAAGACTTACGAGAGACCTTATCACCATGTTCCAGTATTTAAAGGGTGCTACAGAAAAGATGGAGTCTTCCTTTTTACAAGTAGTCCCATGGAAAAGAGAAGGGGTAATGGTTACAAGTTACTCCAGGGGAGATTCCAATTGGATACAAGAGGAAAAATTTTCCTAATAAGCACAATAAACCATTGGAATAATCTCTCCAGGGAAATGGTGGATTCCCCAACATTGGACAAGTTTAAGATTCAGCTGGACAAGGAGCTGGGCCATCTTGTCTAGACCATGCTTTTGCCAAGAAAGGTTGGACCACATGATCCTTTAGATCCCTTCCAACCTGGTATTCTATGATGCTATGATTTATATTGATTTACACAGCCTCAACGCATGTTTAAAGATAATATCACTTACCAGCAGTGATTACTTTATTTCATCCTTTTCTCTAGTTTTTGATTTGTATTTGATTAAATTCCACTTATAGAAATTAATTTACATGTTTTTATCCTTTTATAGTTTTTCTTCAGTTTATTTGCTGATACCAGAAAAGATTCTGCTCTGCTCAATTATACTGAGATGCTACTTTATTTTGCCTGCCACTCTGATCCAGTTGAAGGTGTTTACAGAGCACTTAGCATTGCTACGGGAACATATATTCACAGAAAAGAAGCAGCTTCTCTTCCATGTGTGGTAAAATATTACAGTAAAATACTAGAGAATAGTAGTGGTTCTTGCAAATTATAAATTAGCTAGATTTCCATATATTTTCTTGTCCTCCAGTAGGACTCTAGCTCCAGTCCTTACAAGTAACTCCACTGACTTCATGGGAACTCTGCAAATAGTTCCACTGACTTTGGTAATAATACTCAGAAGTATTCTTCCATAAGTCTGAAAATCTGCTTGCCAAATAATAATGAAATTTTAAGATATTTACTGGTACCTACTTCTTGCACAGACGAACTGAGGACATACTTTGACCTAATCTTAGACAATTAAATCTAGCTATCAATCCCCAGGACTGTAGTGTGATTTGTGATATTGTTATCTAAAGATATAAAACCTGATGTTACTGCTGGTCTTGCTGTCTTTTCCACTATGTTTCTTTGGGGTATTTAGAAGTATATACACCTTGGTTGTTATTTTCAAGTGTTTTGGTTTAACTGTAAATCAGAAGGGTTAATAGTTTCATATGAAATTATTTTTAAAATTATTTTTAGAGCCATGATGAACATATTCTCACATCATATGAAGCTGGGCTTTTGAACATTGCTAGTATTTCTGGAGTGTGTTGTTATTTTTAAAGTCTCAAAACTGCCCTTAATGCACTGCATTCACCAGTTACTTATTATTGAATTTCACTGAATTTCACTGAATTTTTTAGAGTTGGAAGGGACCATAGAGATCATCTAGTCCAACTCTCCTGCCAAAGCAGGACCACCCAGAGCACGTCAGATCGTGCCACTCAGGACTGCATCCAGGCAGGTCTTGAAAATCTCCAAAGAAGGGAACTCCACGACCTCCCTGGGCAGCCTGTTCCAGGGCTCCATCACCCTCATATTCAAGTGGAACGCCTTATGTTCCAACTTGTGCCCATTGCCCCTTGTCCTCTCACTGGCAACTACTGAAAAGAGTCTGGTTCCCTCCTCCTTCAGTCCGCCCTTGAGATACTTGTAGGCATTAATAAGGTCTCTCCTCAGCCTTCTCTTCTCCAGACTAAAGAGCCCCAGTTCTCTCAGCCTCTCCTCGTAAGGGAGATGTTCCAGTCCTCGAATCACCTTTGTAGCCCTTCGCTGGACTCTTTCCAGTAGTTCCCTGTCCCTCTTGAACTGGGGAGCCCAGAACTGGACACAATATTCCAGTTGTGGCCTCACCAGTGCAGAGTAGAGGGGCAGAATGACCTCCCTTGACCTGCTGGCCACACTCTTCCCTATGCAGCCCCGGATTCCGTTGGCCCTCCTGGCTACAAGAGCACACTGTTTGCTCATTGTCATTTTGTTGTCCACCAGGACCCCCAGATCCTTTTCTTCAGAGCTTGTCGCCAGCAGGTCCATGCCTAACCTGTATTGATGCCTAACATTCTTCTTTCCCAGGTGCAAGACCCTACACTTATCCCTGTTGAACCTCATGAGGTTCTTCCTTGCCCAGTTCTCCAGCCTGTCCAGATCCCGCTGGATGGCAGCACGGCCCTCTGGGGTGTCAGCCACACCTCCCAGTTTGGTATCATCAGTAAACTTGCTGAGGATACACTCTGTCCCCTCGTCCAGGTCACTGATGAATATGTTGAACAGGACTGGACCAAGTATTGACCCCTGGGGGACACCACTGGTTACAGGCTTCCAGTTTGAACCTGCTCCATTAATCATTACCCTTTGGGTCCTGTCACACAGCCAGTTTTCAATCCACCTCACGGTCCCCTCATCCAGCCCATACTTCCTTAGTTTCCCAATGAGACTCTTATGGGAGACAGTGCCAAAAGCCTTGCTGAAGTCAAGGTAGATGACAACTGCTGCCCTCCCTTCATCCAACCAACCAGTTATAACGTCGTAGAAGGCTATCAGATTGGTCATATATGATTTACCCTTGGTAAACCCATGTTGCTCACTTCCACTAACCCCCCGTTCTTCAACTTGTTTGGAGATGACATCTAGAATGAGTCTCTCCATTACCTTTCCAGGGATGGAGGTGAGACTAACTGGTCTGTAGTTACCAGGGTCCTCCTTCTTGCCCTTTTTGAAGACTGGAGTGATGTTGGCCTTCCTCCAGTTCTCAGGCACCTCACCTGTTCTCCATGACTTTTCAAAGATAATAGAGAGCGGCCCAGCGATAACATCTGCCAGCTCTCTCAGCACTTGTGGGTGTGTCCCATCAGGGCCCACAGACTTATGAATGTCCAGTTTTGTCAAATGGTCCCAAACCTGGTCCTCCTCTACTGGAGGACAATCCTCCTCTCTCCATACCATCTTCCTTGCCTCAAAGGCCAGAGATTCATGGGGGGCACTCCTGGCAGTAAAGACTGAAGAGAAGAAGGCATTCAGCAGCTCTGCTTTCTCCATGTCTTCCACTACAAGGGTGCCCACCTCATTCATCAGTGGACCCACATTATCCCTAATCTTTCTTTTACTATTTACATACCGAAAAAAACCCTTTTTAGTATTGTTAACTGTAGTGGCCAAGATGAGCTCAGCTTGAGCCTTGGCCCTCTTCTGAAGTGTAAGTTATTTTTGAGACATAAAATATATATCTGTACACTCCTTGGAAAGAGCTCACTCTTCTAGGTAATAAAATGTTTCACTATGTTTTCACAACCACAGTTACTCTAACATTTGCCTAATATCTAAAATACAATTGTGCTCTCCAGAAACACTATGGAAAGGGCATAGTTTTACCACACAGAGTAATCCTATACATACTCATAATTACGTATTTTCACTTCAGATAACAACATATATTATTTACTCCTCTGTGTCTGTTTTTATTTGGCACAACAGAGTTTTTGTCAATGGGAGACACTAAATAAGACCATTTCCTTTCTACATTTCATAGAAAGAAGGAGAGCACAGAATGTTCCCAATTAGTTTCCTGTATGTCAGTAGAAAGTTCTCTCATGCCATTGGATATAAAACAACACAAGTTGTTTTCCTCCTTACTGTTTTCTCCTTGGTTTGATCTATTTGGTTGGAACTTTTGTAAGATTGTAAGTAACTGCACTCATATTATCACCTATGTGTCAAAGTCACAGGTGAAGGGAAAAATTTCCCTTCAATCTAGAATTAACAAAGTATCTCTGAGGAGGAAGTTATACCCCGTCCAACCTGAGGGGTTCCTCATGCTTAGTTTCCCACTCAATTTATCAGCACTGTGAATCTGTGCTCTGTCTGATGTATGTCTCACAGTGTCTCCTAATACGGACAGTTTGTGTGCCTAATTCATCTTGCGGATTCCCTTAGAAATGTAGAAATACCTAAGAATTAGATTCTAAATGAACGTCTTACATGTGTGGATTCTCTTTGTCTTTATAGGTTGGCACTCAGAATTGCAGAGTTGATAGAACATCATATTAATCTTTTCTTTCTTTCCTTTCATACGTTCCATATATGTACACTTTAACAACAATGTTGAATACAGAAAAAAGAGAACAAGTAGAAACCTCTTCCACTGAAGTGCATGGGTCCATTGGCTTCAGTAGTGCCAGCATTTCATGCACGATATTCAACAACCACAAGGGGGCCAACGGTGAATTATGCCTTGGTACCGTGTCATGTTTGAGTCAAGCTCCACCAGATAGAAAGATATAGATCCCTGAAGATATCCAAAGTAGTTTTCAGCACCAAATTAAGATCCTAAACCTTTGTCTACCTGTGGCTATTTACATGTGATCTAAATATCCCAGTTCTCACTGGGATTTTACTGGAAATCTGGTAAATATTATCAGTTGGATATTCACCAGTGGAATACAAAACTCATCTCAAAAAAGTTTTGTAATACAGCTTAGATAGCCATCTTATAAGAAGGCATTTACACAACAGCACCTAATTTAAGTTGTCTCTTCTCTTTTTCTTGTTCTTTCCTGGTAATTGTAATGACTTCTCATTGATAGTTGCCTACAGAAGTACGTCTGAAATTTTAGTGATGTTGATAGAAAAAGATCAGAGAAACTTTCTAGAGACTTTTGTTACTTTCACTAACTTCATAGCAAAAACTCTTTCACTTAAAATGTACAGCTTTAAGTCTCAATAATTTTGTGATTAGTTGTGTAGGTCTTATAGCTAAATGTATATGGTAGTGGGAGACAGAAAAGCCTAAGTGCTGGTATTTGTGTAATCTCCACTGTTGAGTTCTTTTATCACTCATATCAATGATTTGCGCCTCCTGTGTTGAGAAATACATGTATTACAGTATAAGACATGTAGTACAAGCGTGACTGTATCTCAGCAGTCTCTCCTTGCTAATGAGGAAAGAAAGGGTATGTTCAATTAAATGCAATTTCCTGTTGTTGTTAGTGGTTAGCCTACACAGTGGCCTAATCAATTAAATGCAATTTCCTGTTGTTGTTAGTGGTTAGTCTACACAGTGGCCTCATCTAGTCAAAGCATCATTCACCTTTATGAGGTCCTTTCTCATCTTTGTGCTCACAAATCTTTACAGCAGGTTTTTTGGGGGTTTCTTTTTGTTTGGTTGGTTGGTTTGTTTTGTTTTGTTCTTTCTCTTTGGCCATCTGTAATATCACCACAAAGATATCTCATTGCTTCTTTACAGTCAACTTCTAATTTTTCTGCACATAGCTTTTCTCATCTTTTTCTGTGGAGACCTGGTGGCCTTATGTTGACTGTTAGGTAAAATAAAGTTCTTGCAGTGAGTACTTGATTTGTACTAGAAAAGTCATGCTGCTTTTTTCATGTGAATATCCCAAATTTTCTTCTCTTCCCATAGAAAAAAAAAAAATTAAAAAAACAAGGGCAAGTGTAGGGTGCTGCCCCTGGGGAGAAATAGCCCCAAACACCAGTACAGGTTGGGGACTGATTTGCTGGAGAGCAGCTCTGAGGAAAAAGAGCTGGGAGTCCTGGTGGACAATAGGATGACCATAAGCCAGCAATGTGCCCTTGTGGCCAAGAAGGCAAATGGCATCCTGGAGGGCATCAGGAAGAGTGTGGCCAGGTGGTCGAGTGAGGTTATCCTGCCCCTCTACTCTGCCCTGGTAAGACCCCATCCGGAGTACTGTGTCCAGTTCTGGGCTCCCCGGTTCAAGAAGCACAGGAAACTGCTGGAGAGGGTACAGCAAAGGGCCACAAAGATGATTAGGGGCCTGGAGCATCTCTCTTACAAGGAGAGGCCGAGGGACTTTTTAGTCTTGAGAAGAGAAGACTTAGGGAGGATGTAATCAATACATACAAATACTTAGAAGGAAGGGTGTCAGTGGTGCCCAGTGACAGGACAAGAGGAAATGGGCACAAACTTGAGTATAAGAAGTTCCACCTAAATGTGAGGAGGAACTTCTTTTCTGTTAGAGTGGTAAAGCACTGGAACAGGTTGCCCAGAGAGGTGGTGGAGTCTCCTTCTCTGGAGACATTCAAAACATGCCTGGAAAATTTCCTGTGCAACTGCTCTAGGTGGACCTGCTTTGGTGGAGGGGTTGAACTAGATGATCTCCAGAGGTCCCTTCCAACCCCATATGATTATATGATTCTAATTACCAAGTTTACTCCGTATACAAGCATTAAGTTCTTGGTAGATTATTGCAATTTTTAACTATTCAGTATTTTCATGTTTTGTTGCTCTGGAAAGTATTAATTTTTCAGTGGAATGTTGGCCACATTCCTGGGAAAACCTGCTTATTAAATTTCTCCTAAAGCAAACATTATAGATATTTATGGACTCTCAGGATCTATTCCTTCATCCTATAGTACAGTAGATAATTTTGTGTGAGCTTATGATTTTTGTTTTGTAAGAACTGAACTTTGGAAGTATAATCCACTGATACTTAATGAATGTCTAACCACAACAGATGACCTACTGACAGACCTATTGATCATCAAGTATTATACCTATGCTTTTTTTTCTTAGACCTTTCATTACACCAATATAATACCAACCTCAATAGAAGATGAAAAAGGTGTCTTGAGTTACACGGGTGAAGGAATAATTTCAGTGGCAACTCTACTCAAAGTGTTTCATACTAGAGGAAGTGAAGATGAAGATAATTTTAGATTTGATAATCTGGAGAAGGAAGGCAGTTATGATAAGGTATGCCGGTTGACTCAAAGAAGGTTTTGTACCTTGCATTATATGTTAAATAAATACCTGCTGCAATCTTTGCTTTTCCCCAATTTTTTTAAAATACTTAATAAATTGACCACATATTATTTTTTCTTACAGGTTTTCATCAAAATATACAAAGAATTAGGCTCTGAAGATCTGACATCCATTCCAGTTGTACTCCTTTTGAAACATCCTTTCATTCAAGACTTGATCAACAGTTATCAAGAATACAAGCTTCCTGTAAGTATTACTTTCTGTGACCAAGACATTTGTAAGTACACATATTGAAATTTTCATTATCCCAGAAGTGTAAATGTAATTAATTTAGATACTGCCAGTTTGCAGTGTAGACCAGAAATACACCACAGCATATGGTAGATTAGATCAATTGTCTTGTTTTCCATAAAAAGCCTGACCATCAAAGACTGCTCTGCTTTCTGATCTACTTTTTTACTCCTGCCTTGCTGGCCCATAGCTGTCTACCGGTTTTCTACTGCCTTGTCACATGTGGCCTTGCCTTTGCCCCTACCCATACGAAGAAGCCCGGTTAAATTATCTTCCCAACAGGATGTTAGTGCAAGACACTATGGGGTATTTGATAGAACGCATTCCATCCCAAGCCAACGAGGCTGAAGAAGAGGGCATGCAGAGGTACTACAGGTTCAAATGTTCTTCCTTGCCATACTCTAGAGCTTCCCTGTTACCTGTGCCTATATTTAAATGTGTTGCATTTAAACAGTTGCACATAAGGCAAATTTGGGCCAGAGTATCAACCTATTAAATGGGTTGAACTATGGCAAAAATATGTTATATACAGGGTGTAAGAAAATAGTGTGAGATGAGAAACGGATGCTTGCATTGGCATGTCCAAATATCAAACATCAACAGTCTTCGCAAGTTTGAGATGATCATCACCACAAACTGTTAATCTGAATGAGATACGTGATACACAAGCAGTCTGAGTAAGCATATTACAGGGGTGCTGCATCACCCTATAGAACTAGGGATCCAATTCAGTCTTTTTCAGGCTGCAATGGTGCCAGTTTTTGCAGAACCTACAAGCCCCAGTTGCACAGCCTGGAGAATAGAAGGCTCCGGGGAGACCTTAGAGCCCCTTCCAGTCCCTTAAAGGGGGCTACAGGAAAGGTGGGGATGGACTCTTGATCAGGGATTATAGTGATAGGACTAGGAAAGGTGGTTTTAAGATAAAAGAGGGGAGATTTAGATATTAGGAAGAAATTCTTTACTGTGAGGGTGTTGAGACACTGTCCCAGGTTTCCCAGAGAAGCTGTGGATGCTCCATCCCTGGATGTGTTCAAGGTCAGCTTGGATGGGGCTTTGAGCAACCTGGCCTAGTGAGAGGTGTCCCTGGCCATGGCAGGGGGGTGGAACTCGATGATCTTTGAGGTTACTTCCAACCCAAACCATTCTATGCTCCAGGAATAACTTACTATTTCTTAATTATATTCATCACTTTTAAGAAGTGAGATACCTAGCATTTATTATATCACTCGTAATTGTTGTTAAAAAAAGACAAGATACAAGAAAAAATATTTATTCTGTCAAAGTCAGGGTTAAAATTTTATTTGCTATAGTAGGAAGAGATACAAAAGGAAAATGTAAGACAAAGACAACACAAGTTAAGATTGGAACTATCAATGAGTATCTATCCTGCCTATGTTAGTATCTCAGCCGATCTGGGAAGATAGCCAAAATCACAGAATCACAGAATGGTAGGGGCTGGAAGGGACCTTAGGAGATCATCTAGTCCACCCCCCCTGCCAAAGCAGGTCCACCTAAAGCAGGTTGCACAGGAACTCATCCAGCCAGGTTTTGAATGTCTCCAGAGACAGAAACTCCACCAGGTCTCTGGGCAGCCTGTTCCAGTGCTCTGGTATCCTCAAAGTAAAGATTTTTTCCCCATGTTGAGATGGAACTTCTTGTTTTCCAACTTGTGACCATTGCCCCTTGCACCACTGAGAAGACACCATGGAATGTTAGGGCATTTCTCCCTTCCCTTCCCCATTCTTTCAACACGACCCTTTTTATTTAATCAAGTACTGCATTTCCTGATGTGAGCATTATTTTCCAACATCACTGAATTGCTTGTAGACCAAAGCATTTCTTAAACTAGCTCTCTGTTCTATATAAGATCCATCTCAAGAACTGTTCTTTACACAAACACCTCCCTGGCTTTGCAACCTTTAACAAAATGCAAACTCTCCATGAAGACAAAATATGCTGCAACCTAAAGTAACATTTAACTAGGGTGTAAACTGAGTAATGCCATTTGCATATACTCTGCTATTTGTAAATAGCAGAGTGGGACTTATTTTTAAAACCTTTTCAAATTAACTAATAGCTGAATATCAAGAGCACAGTGCCTATTCCTTATCAAAGTTTCTAGTATTTCTGTATCCCTTTCAGGAGGAACTATGTTATATAGCTTAAAGAACAGATTGTAGTATATGTTAAAAATTTATTAGCTACCATCAATGACCTATTTGTGCCTGATAGGATATGTTCAGGGCAGTACAGTTATAAAAATTGTCAGTCAATGAGAAAAGATGTACAAACTGTTGTATATGGATCTTGGCAGTAGCTGAGGATTTCCATGGGTTGTCTACCAAAACCATATTGGTATGATTGCATTTAAATAACGTATTTTTCTGCTTACGTGGCAGATTCATTTGATGCCTGTATCTCCTGACCTGACAGTTAAATAATGCAGAGCTTCAGTTCTTGTTTGTAACACTTAGAATTCCCTCTTGCAAGGGCTTATACTGACTGTATCTCAAATATAGTGCTCTATGGTTTCTGTAGTTAAAAAGAGAAGATTATATTACTTGAGTGTAGTGGTAATTACAGACTTCTGTTTTGTGCATGAAATCAACACTTCACAGTCTTACTTTGAAAATCTGACTAAATGGGGAAGAGCTAAGACCACAAGTTCTTACTCAACTTTACATCAAATTATTCTATTGAGCAGCAAACAGGCATAGAGACCTAGTGGCCATTGGTTTATGTAGGTTAGGATTTCGGTCAAAAGCATACATCCACCAAGAATGGTTTTTCTCTGACAGTTCTTCAAATAGCTATATTTGATGAACAGGTGAACTTTTTTTCTTCCTAAACATTTCCAAAGTAAGTAAACAATATTTTATCATCAACTATTTTTTTCAGAAATTGTCCTAAGACTATAAAAATCTCTATAAAAATGAAATTCAACCACAGTGCTGTTATTTTGAGATCTTTTACAAGATAAATATAGCAAGTTAGGGTGTGGTTTCTAAGGTTAAAATGTTTCTACTACTGCAGTCATAAACAGTGGAAAATAAAATGTTTTGCTCAAAACTACAAATGGAATATTTGGCTAGAATTTTTTTTTAAATTTGAGCTAGGGCATCTGATTCCTTTGGCCTCTTGATGACCTGCTCAATTTTAACCAATACTATCTATGAAAAAAATATTTCCTCTTGGTGAGATATATTCTTGTCTTTTGAAGGGAGTTTGTTTTCTCAGTTCATATACCAGTGTCTGACAACATCTTACATTTCTGTTAGCCTCAGTGCAAATGCTAACAAATGAATAAGCTTGGAAATTCTATTACTTTTTATCTGTTTTTTTTTCAGTCCTGATTAGGAGTCTTTCTGATCCTGACTAGAACTTTCAAGTGGTTTGCCATTATCAACACGTTTGTTTCACTTATCAGATGAAATTCATTACTTTAGAATAGTTAGACCACACCTATATGTGAGTGTGTGTTTATGAATGCACTTTATTATATTCTGAATAAAATAATAACAAATGAGAGAATATTTTTATTAGACCAACTGATTTCAGATGGAAGAAGCAAGCAATTCTGCTTTTTCCACTGCATAGGTATTCCTATTTAGCTTGGTATTCTTCAGGGCTGGTGTTATTTGTTGCTACCAATGTGCCTTCTATCCCCAAACTGTCACAGTAACACAGAAACAACCACACATTTTAGTAACTCTCCACTTTGATTGTGACAAATTTAAATAAAGAGTCTGGGATATATTCTACTTCTATAATTCTTCATGATTACATTAATTTGTTATTTTGAGTGGACTACATTCTTATGATTACTGAGGATAACAAGGTAATTTGATAATTAGCATTCAGCATATCAAAACTATTATGCATTTGACAATGTTATGTTACTTTTTTTTTATCCTGCTTTAAATTCCTGAATAGTCCTTTTTTAAAAACTCTAGTTTTGAAGATAGGGATATCATGTTTTGAATCCATTTAACATAGGCCCTTGCATCAAGCTTGTTCCTTCCAAATTAATTGTCATATTATTACTGCTGCTACTTTTGTTGGGTTTGTTAATCATTTCAGTAACATTAGTCAAATTTCCATTCAAATAGGAGTCTTACCAAGATAGGATTTCTAATAAAGCATAGTTAACTTTATAGTCATAAAAAAAATTATTAGTATGTTGAACAATTATTACAAAACCTGCTTATACTCACAGCAGCCATTTAATATTGCACAACTTGGCAAACATTCAGAACTCCACCTATCACTTAACAAAGTGAAAATACTTTCTGTCTAGGGAGAGTTCATACAGATTATATTCAGTAAGGCCTAAGAGGCGGACCACAGAGTTCATAGTCAATGCTTTTGCAGAAAAAAGCACTGCTGAATCACTGTCTATGCATAGGCAGTACTTGTAATACTTATGAAACTTGAGAACCCTTTTTCATGTGGTGTTTTAAATGTCACAGTGTGCAAGAGAAGGAAAATTTAACTCAGTGTTTAAACACCTAGTTTAAAAAAAGGATCTATGTTTTGCTTCTCTTTATCATGTATGCCATCAAAAAAAAAATTAGAAAATACAAATATATGTGAAAAATATTTTTCCTTACATTAAAAATTGATAAAAATATCTACTCATGTAACAGAAACATTAAGTTTTCTTCATTAAACACAGACATAGCAAATCTGTTGGAGTACTATTTCTCCAGTGTTTTGAGGTTATTTAGTTTTGCTTTCCTTTGCAAAACTGTTAGTTACATAAATAAAATATGTCCAGAGGAAACTTTTTTCATTCTTAACACATACTTAACTGCTGTTCTGTCACTCTCTTTTCTGCATTAGGTTATAATTTTCAATCATACCATTCTTACTTTTAGACTGATATTTAGCATGTATTTTCTACGGCATTGCTAGACTATAAAGTTTCCACTTCCCACACACATGGACACAGTGGTAGTATTGGATGTGTCTCTATGTATCATTTGATCCACAATGATCAGAAGTAGCTTTCTCAAACTTATTTTTTGTAGGAACACAGATTTGTACTTTATATTTAGAACAGTCATAATAAAATTCATATTCTACCATGCCAGAAGCGCTTCAGTTTACTGAGATCCTCATCTGCTTCGTGTGGTAATGATAAGTACTGATAATGAACTTGCTGAAGGTTCCATTTGCTAACATTTACTTTTGTCGAACCGGAACTGAAACTTTTTGTGACTCAATGTGCTGAAAAAGGCCTCCTCAAACTGAAATCTTTCTTAGTGTCAAAGATAAATGTTAGTAATACCTTCTAAAACAAAGGACTCAAAAAATTACCTTTTAACATGATTACTCTGTATTCACTGAAATACTCCTGATATTTTTGCAAGGCATCATCGCATACAGGCAGTTTCTGCTTTTGAAAAAAGGCTGTATCTTCAAAATATGCACAAAATACAGATTGGAGTATGTATTTGAATTTTAAACTAATATATTTTATAAAAATTCTGACTGTTAATTATTCTGCTAAAGGAAAAATGTATTTGCTGACAATACCAGAAAATGCTAGAATGTTAAATTACTATTTATCTTTGTATAAACATTCAGCACATTATTTTTTAAAATCAAAATTTCCTTATTCATCCTTACTTATACAAGGATAGTATAGCTGAAATTGGAAACAGGGAAGATTGTGCTAATACAAAATTATTGAAAATTAACAACTCAAACAATTTTTATTAAGAATGCAGGACTGTGCAAAAAATTAACTAATCCACGCATGTATTATTCCCAGTGTTAGCTACTTATTTTCTTTCATTTCAATTTCCTTGAAGTGTTGTTTAAGTTCATCCTGAAATATGACATATATATAAAGAAAAAAAGAACCTTTCTTGAAGAATTTGTCTCTGTGTGTTCTGAATATTTGCTGGTTTAAACAACAGTCTTAACACCTCTTTTTACTGATAAGTTTACCAATGCTTAAGATCTCTGCTTACTTTAAGAATTGTGTTTTAGTACTCTGTATTTTTGTAAAACCACTGAAGGCAATGATATTGTGTGGATATCATGAAAACATCATCTCAGTGATATTCGTGATACATTAGGAACTCCTTTGGAATTTGCCATGAAGGATGTTCCTTCCACATTTCTCACTTTATGTTTTCATTAGTGCACTAAACATACAGAGTGCTTAAGCTGAATGACAGCATTGGCTTCCTTCTGGAAGACATCTTATGTCACCTATAGAAAGTGTTACCATGCAGAAGGAATGTATCTCCACTGAAGTTAGTTTTTCATCCATAATCTTCTAGTCATTAGTTAGAAAGCTCACCCCATAGAAAGACAGTCATTATTATGGCAAGTTTTAAAGTAGATCAGACTGTGACATGAAATGACCTTTTAACTTTTCATTTTCCTTTTTATAGGATATTACAGCTTTTCTCCAAAGATCTGAACAAGCACAGTCAACTGATGAAAAGAACACCACATGTAAAGACAGTGTTTGAAAAATTGTTGTTCATGAACATTAAGAAATGGGGTTTTTCAAGTTTGCAAGAAGTGTGTCTTAGATCTCCAGTCCTCCAATGAGCAAGGATTGTTTGTTTATTTTTGCAAGAGCAAAATCCCATTGCAATTACACATTTGCTGTTACTTTAAATTAAAAAACAAACAAACAAACAAACAAAAACCAAACCAAAAGCAAATAAAAACAAACAAACCGAAGCCAAACAACAATGCAGAACAGGGAAAGTTATGGTTAGTTCATATTAGATAATCTGATGATCCTTTTGAATAAAAATAAACCAGTTTCTGAACTCAAATAGAGCTGGTAGTGTGTTCATTAGTAATTGATATAAGAACAGAGTATATTCAATTCTTGTAAGTGAGCTAAGATATCTGGTCATCTTTTGTTATGTGTACAGTTCATTAAATCAGTAATTTTTAATGAATTATATGTTGTAATAAATTAATTTTTAAAAACATGTTACAATTCATAGCTAATAAAATAAGTAAATGAAAACACTCTTTTCTCTGAGATTGGGATAAACTACAAAAAGAACATCATGTGCATGAAAATGGAATGCTTGTTGACAGCAGAGATGATGAACCTTTGTTTTACAGCCTTTCTATTTCTAACCTTCCATTAGACCTCAACTTTGCTACTATCCACTAAAAATCCGGGCAGCACAAGAGACATCACAAGGGTGTTAGTGGTGGAGGGTGCTGCTCCCCAGTTACCTCCCCTCCCATCATGGTGAACTGAGCAAGCCCCAAAGCAGTAAGGTAGGTGCTGCACCAGCTGTGCACTGCTGTTCCACTGCTAATCCCGCATATAGTATTGGTCATCACTAGAATTTACAGTGGCGTTTTTCACAAATGTTTTCAGTAATCAGCTCAAATTTCTTTTTTAGTCAGCACGGTGTATTCAAGGGCATCCTGTACTTCAGGCACATATTCAAATTTTCACATATGATAGGTGTTTGTCAAAAAATGTCTATGCCACACGATGACACCTAGCGGATGTTGCTCTCTGTGGTAGATTAAGCAGAGTCTTGGTGAAACACTTTCCTTACTTACTAGTGAAGTTGTTATTTCTTTTTCTATATCCAGTATGACTCTTACTGGCTTTCTTGGAAGTTGTTCTGGAAATTTTCTTGTTAATATGATCTTTGTGGTTCCTTGAAATTTTTTTCAACTTTTCCATTCTCTTGTGGCTAGTGATGCTAACTATAAGATGACAGGAATTATTTTTTCATGGAACTTTTAAACATAAATTTTAGAAGTCTTTGGAATTAATTCCTCTGAAATGCAAGATTTAGATGTCTAATGAATCCTTAGTTTTCAATGGTATTTTAAGCCACAGTTTCAAGTTTTCTGAAGCCTGAACATAGCAGGTAGGTCAATGTGATTATCTGAATTCAGTATACCTTCCAATTTGCAATCTGTCAGCAGCCCAGCCTTCTGCACTCTACATTGTCTTACTAGCTTAGAAACTTAATTAATAAGCAAACAAGATGCCTACTCATAGTTGAACACCGCTCCGTCATTCTGGGGTACTTTTTTCTGCACTTGGCAGTACCCTGGTAACAAATACACAAAACATTTAAAGCTTCCTTTCCCTGGTTTGATTCAGCACACTACTCAAACATATGATGCTCTCTAAGAATACAAATAGTCTGATTGAAGTCAGCAAACTCATAGGGAACCACAAAGCTTTGCCCTTTGTTGAGAAGTGCTACTGCACAGAATACTTTTGTATTTTTAATGTATTTTTAATACTTTTTAGCATAAAGTATACATAATATAGTAGTACTTGCACAACATTTGTTGGTCTTCCCAACAAGATTTCTTAATTGCCTGCTTGAGATATAAAACAATTATGTATCAAAAAAGAAATAGCAGCATACAAAAAAGAGAAACTGGCATATTTATAGTTAGACAATGACTAGCAGACCTACCTGTAAAATACATTGTTGTCTGTCATGATAAAAAAATAAGCATTTTGTCAGGTTTTTAGAACTTTCTGATGTCAAAATTGGCAGGTTTCTTTCTTTGTTGATTAAAGACAGTCAAATATTGAAAGGAAAGTTGGTAGTCTGGCAGTAGCAGATCAAAGCATCTATATGTGATATACAAAGCTCAGAATAGAACTCAGCAAACTTATCACTTCAGGCAAATAATGTTGTGTCTGTTCATTCTACATACTTTGTGCTAAACCGCACTGGCACATTGTAGCTAAGTACTATCTTAGAAACAGATGTAACTTTGTTGTGCCCCCGCAAACCATGCTAAAACCTCAACATCCGTGTTTTACTTATGACAACAGACTTGATGATGCATACAAATTAATCTGCTTTGTTACCAGAATCATTTTTTCACATTGAATAGGTCAGAATTTCATCCCAAATGTTCTTGAAACATTACAGACATATATATATCCATATAAGAGTTTGGCCTTTTTCTTTGCATGTGAAAATATTACATGGATAGAAAAAAAATGATAATGCAGTTCTCTGCTTTTTGCATGTTTAGGAATCTTTAAATTTTTGCTTTTGTTCCATATTTAGTTCTTTCAATAAAAGCCAGCTTTAAGTAATAGGTGTTGAATTCTGGCTTTGCATATAGGAGTTCTCCATGTGAAAATAAAAAGGTATGATTTTCTGAAATGCTTGCCTGTAGTCCGTAAACCTGAGCAACGGGTGTGATCCATTCCTTTACATAAGCACAATTCCTGCAGGCACACCCTTCAGGAAGCAGGATCTGATACGGGAAGATCCAAAAAATTTCAAGTGACCAGAACACTTTCAAAGATTCCTTTTCTTTTTGCTTTAAAATGTGGCTATGTGATGTCACATTGTCACCATTATAGCAAGAAAAGTTCCTCAAACTGCTCTGTGGTCCATACCTCAAAATTTCCACTGAGCATGAGGTTCAGCCATGGTTTCTTTTTTGTATTCTTTGTAAGTGAAGCAAGCTGTTCTGTGAAAAGCCCCTTAGCTATGCTGAATTTTCTCAATATGTAAAGGCTGCTAAAAAGAAGTTCTCAAACTATTGAAAGAAGCACAGAATGATAGATACAAGCTGAAAATCAAGTATACTGCACAAACTACTTTGCAATATTATAGTTATGAAATTAAAATGCAAGCAAGGATATGGAGAGAGGAAGTTTCTCCTCCAGTAGAGGAGGACCAGGTTCGGGACCATTTGACAAAACTGGACATTCATAAGTCTATGGGCCCTGATGGGACGCACCCACAAGTGCTGGGAGAGCTGGCAGATGTTATTGCTGGGCCGCTCTCTACCATCTTTGAAAGGTCATGGAGAACAGGTGAGGTGCCTGAGGACTGGAGGAAGGCCAACATCATTCCAGTCCTAAAAAAGGGCAAGAAGGAGGACCCTGGTAACTACAGACCAGTTAGTCTCACCTCCATCCCTGGAAAGGTAATGGAGAGACTCATTCTAGATGTCATCTCCAAACAAGTTGAAGAGCGGGGGGGTATTGGAAGTGGGCAACATGGGTTTACCAAGGGTAAATCATGTATGACCAATCTGATAGCCTTCTACGACGTTATAACTGGTTGGTTGGATGAGGGGAGGGCAGCAGATGTCATCTACCTTGACTTCAGCAAGGCTTTTGAC